>JAODLL010001389.1:0-13192 GCA_026546735.1 Forbesichthys agassizii | reverse complement strand
CCCCCCCCCCCCCCCCCCCCCCCCCCCCCCCCCCCCCCCCCCCCCCCCCCCCCCCCCCCCCCCCCCCCCCCAGTAAAGATTCATCTTAAGCAATACCAAGTTGGATTCAGTCGCCAGTTGGCCTCAGAAAGAAACGGCTTGGCACGGTGGCAGATGTGAAACGGGCGCCACGCCGACCGGCAGCTTGTGCAGTTTTTCCTCTTTTTTTATTTTAAATGGGAGGAGTGTGTGAAAGATGGCTCATGGAAGGGGGAGATCCCATGAGAAAAAGAACGAGATAGAGAGAAATGGGGGTACAGAAATATGCAGCACAGACTACACTTGGCTGAAACAGGTGCAACGGTTTACTAAGACAGACAGACAGACAGACAGACAGAGAGACAGACAGACAGAGAAATGGGGAATTTGCAGCACAGAGAGGCGTAAAAGAAGAAAGCCAAATGCAGCAGGCAGGGTGGGGTTGTTGAAGGTTATTTACTGGTCTTTTTTCCACTGTTTTAATCCCATTTTGCGCTTGACTTTTAAGTCTACCAATGTATAGAAACAATGTTGGATGCACCGTCTAATCCCGTTTGGGCCATGAAGCGCGCCTCTCTTCGTCAGTAATGACTTTCATTTCCTGCACCGCAGAGACACACTCGGTGCCACCCTTCTGCCACGCCTGACAGGACAGGCCTAACCAGAACCCCTCCCTCCCCCACACACACCACTTTGAATACACTTTAACCTTATCCTCGACCCCTAAGTGGCGACGCCTGTCTCGGCCGGCCTGCTGACACACCATTAACCTGGCCATCCATTCTACACATGACAGATCTCAGCTCACGTCCTGCTTCCCGTTCCTGCATTAGCGGGGGTTGCTAGGAGCCAACAGGATGATCACCATGGTGACAAAGAGGCCCCCCCGCCGTGAGGCAGACCAGACCCAGAGTGGCGATAACAGGACCAGACAGACAAATTGGGGATCTGCTTCTTCTCAACCACTGGACAGTCTCACAATAATTGGCACTTTTAAAACAGGACAAATGTCTACAGGACGTCGCCACAAAGCTCACAGTGAAGACACATTTGGTTTTATCATGTCTGCATACAGAGGCAGGGATATCTGTGTGTGCGTATGAACAGCACTGAGGTGTGAGAGACAGTGAGGGACGAGGGAAAGGACACTGTGAGACACAGACGGTCCTCCCACACCATCATATCGGTATATTCCCGCCGCTCAACCCACACTATTAGCCGCCAAAAGAACGTCCAAGCTGCACACGCACGCAAGTAAACCTGAACCCGTTGGTCTGGCCTGACGCAACTTGCATCAATCACCGCTAACCCCCTTGTTCTCAAAAGTCGCTTGACTGACAGGCCGCTATACCAGAGGAAAATACCACCCTATGATAATTACCATATAAACAAAGAACGATACAAGCTAAGAGAGGGAGAGAGAGCGGAATGAGGGAGATGAAAAGGCGGAGGAGGTTGGAAACAAGACGGAAGACAACAAATAGAGGAGTAAGTGAGATGTGTTTAGGGGGGGATGTGCGTGAGCAGCGTTGCGATAAACAGGTTTATTTATGCAGGAAGCGTATGGCAGACAAACACGGGCCTCCTCCTAGGGTCGGATTCAGAACACGGCTCTATAAAAAGCACAGCGCACAATGACGTTGTCAATCACACGTTGATGTACAGTCAATCCCAGGGGCTCGCTGTGTACAGCTGCTGGCACATGTGAGGCAGGGACAATACTGGTCTTACCTCAAACGATGTTCCATGTAAGTCCTTTGCACTCGTCTCCGCAGATAACCCCAGCTTCTCTTTTAAATAAATTAAATACGCCGCAGACCAAACTGGCTTGTGGTTCTTTTTGTGAATTTAGGTTGGCAGGCAGAAAATGCCCATCTGCACATTGTAATATTTCTGTCACGATCCTTAATTAGATCATTTTGAAATATTTTTCATGTCTCCAGCCAAAGCATGCCTCAACAAATGCCTAGACACAAAAATGCTTGCTACCATCCCAAAAAGTATTTATATTCTGCAACAATCATATGAAATAGTTTTACCATAAAACTGATGCATATGATTTTAGTAACCTGCTTTGGCAACAGACAGGTCACAGCTCTCAACCAACAACAAACCACATATACACAGCATTTCACCAGCCAACAGATTCTGTACTAACAAAGAGAGGCAAACTAACCTAACCAGTGAAGGTGCGTAGCATCCTTCACTGGGATACAGCGTGCCTTGGCAACCTGTAGCAGGCAGGGGAACTTGCTGGAGGAAGAGATCTCCTTGCCGGGCCTGTGCTGTTGTCGCCAGCAGCCGTTTGTCTGATGTGGTGATACTGTGGAGGAAGCAGGAGGAAGGCCTTTGATCCTTAATGGGGCCATGTCCGCTGCTGGGAACTGACATTCTCAGCCTGTATTTACACAAAGGCAATTATGATGGCTATTTTGGTGGCAGACACAATTAATTAGATAGTAAAACAATATCAGATTTAGTTAAGCAACAAAGCAGATAAAAGGATGGAGACGAGTAGAGATGGTGAATAAAGCCTGTTTAGATAAAGACATATTTTGTCTTTGTCTTTCAAAGGGGGAATACCAACCTAAAACAATCTAAAATTGTAATTAAGTTTGAAACCTAAATTAAACATGGAAGATGTTTATCTTTGTTGTTTGTGATTTAAACACATTAGTATAGTACAGTATAGTTAGTTATATATATTAGATATAGATAACGTAGAATAAAACTTCTGCTTTTTCCAATGCCATTCGACAATGTTATTTCCCCTGACACCTGCTGTACATTAAATTACCAAAAGAAGCAAAAAATCTAAGTTAAAACTAACCTGAATAATTAAGTCTGAAAACCAAACTGGATTATGTGGAATTCAAACACAATCAATAATCTTGATTTAGATACCCAAACCATAACATCGCTTCCAGATATTTTACTCAATAGCTCTGTGTAGCTTTCATACAGAACATGTGCAGTCGGCAGTAGGCCATCTTGCATGTGAGTGCAGAACCGCACAAAGTGTCTAGGCCATGTTGCAATGGCTACACGTTCTCTGTTCGCTCCCTCCCTGCGCACAACTGACTCCACAAAGCCTTTGTGCTGAAACACTAAATTCCTGTTTCTCAGATGTCAGTCTCACAGCCTTTGCTTTCTTCCCCCTCTCGCTCTGCTCGGGCAATGGAATCAGTACATCAAATAAATACAGCGAGGGGTATAGGGTTTTTGTTAGGAAACAGCCGAACAGGTCACGGACAACGGGAACACTCGGAAGTGTGAAAACATGCATGACTAAAAACAAAGACATTCCAATGCAAATGTGGGGCCCCTTTGAAATGCAATCTGCCTTTTTAAATATAATAATGCCAGCAAACTGTCTTCCAGGAACAAAATCAGTGATCAGTACTCAAGCCTGAGCATTCCACACCTACCAAACATTCAATAGAGGGAGCATATCTCAAAAGCCCTTCCCTCCATCCATGGCCTGCTAATTGTTATTATCGTCATAAAGCCGCATGTCCGAGGCCCCAGAGTCAACTTGGAGGGATTGGCGGCCATTTTGTGGACCCTGAAGCCTGTGTCATTGTGCTTGAGTTTGAGTGGAGCCATTGGTAAAACACAAAGTTTTGGCAGAGGCATAAATTCTGGGCCCAACAACTATAGCACTTGGCCCAGCATTCAATCAAACTGCTCCCAGAGCTCTTTATCTCAAATAGCCACAAACCCCCCTACCACAATGGGATCCAAAGACCAATGGGATCCAAGGCCTTTCACATTTGGTTTACAGTTGCAGAGCTATAGTAATCTAGCCCAAAATGCATGTTGTGGTCATATAAAAACAAGGACATCAGCTTGATCTCTTTCAAATGACATGAATTAACAGCTGGAATTTGAAAATCATGCCAACAGAACAACACACAAGCATGACAAGAACAATGATTTTATTATAAATGGTGCATTTTGGCTCAGACTGTGCATTCCCACTTTCAAAAATAAAATGAAAATGTCTTACATCACGTGGAACACAAATAATAGTTAAAACATAATAGTGATAACATTTCCAAATGGGAAATAGAAATAATTAAAATCATCAATAAATAGTTTAAACAATACAAACCATGTGTGTACATGTAAAGATACTGGTCCAATGACATGATGGGTGAAATGTCCAATAACGGTTAGACTAGAGGTCCATATCTTTTATGACCCACAGGAGGGTTAAAAACCATTGTTACAATAATAGATGTAAGGGAAACCAGTGGTATACCTAACACATCTTCTTCATGATGCATCCATTAATACAGTATTAAACAATATTATTGTCTCCGACTGATTATTCTAGGTGTGTGGTCAGTTGTGTTGTCTGACAAGACCTGCATCTGTCCAACATGTCATTTAGCCAAACATGATGGCATGTTAACAAACAGTGCAGCACCAACTGACATGGAATGTACAACAGAACAGAGAAAGTCTGCCTAAAATGGACATCGGAATGATATGGGCCCTTAAAAGGATACTTTTTTTGTTTAACCTCAACTCAGTAACACACTTGTATATATTTTTTAATGCTGTATGTTTGCTATGATGTAAGTTTATGTTCGCAGTATGTGATTAACCAGAAAAAAACACTAAGGTTGTTTCCATTCCATTGTTCCTGAAGAATAAAAATAACATGTCCACGAAGCTGATTGACATCTCTACTGGTTGTTGTGGCAGTAACTATTCAAAATCAAGGAATTATTTCATGTGTGGACTTAATTTAATTCAAGAAGGTTTATCTTTAAAATGTCACCATCCTGTTAACTGTTGTAAGGACACATTGTTCTCAAGGATATGATGTATGTTTCTGTCAGCCCAGCATCACATTGACTTAGACACAGTATGCTAAGAAGGAGCTTTATGTGATTTTGTGTGATTTTTGCATATGGTCATATCTGGTTGCACAATTACTACAACTATTACAACTATTTTGGCTTACAACACGGGCACATATTTGGCGTTTGGATTGTATCCTTAAGGAACACACTGTGTATGTATGATTTCTAATTGTACATTTATGTAAGCACTTTTTTGTCACATAGACTATTTAATGAAATTATGTAATATCCCTATCATAACTTCCAACCTCTAGTACTTTTCTAAAATCAAGCCTAAATGTAAACATTCCCACTCATCTATTGGTATTTATTTTGGTATGCACATACATTGCGACACACACGCACTATCACACACAAGCACAAAAACACACTCACTCTCTCTCTCTCTCTCTCTCTCTCTCTCTCTCTCTCTCTCTCTCACACACACACACACACACGTGCATGTTACATCACACATTGGTCCTGCGACAGCCAACCAGGTCCTTTTGAAGCAAATTAGCCCTTTTCTCCAGACAGCCGACCTACAATAGACAAACATGAGAAACATTAGTGGGGGGGGATGTTGATCATAAAAGCTGTGTCCATATGATCATTTAAGGTAGTATTGCGGTGCGGGGTAGGGGGGGCAGTGCAATAGGATATAGAAACAGGATGTACGGCTGCTATGAGGGCTTAAGGTAGTCCCTGTTTTGGGTAGGTGGGTGGACGAGGGCGCAGGGGTTAGCCAAGTAGATGGATGCGGAAGAAAGGATTGGTTGTTGAGGGTGGGGGTTCAGGACAGCAGGGGTTGGGGGGGTCAGGAGATTAGGGCAAGGGGTTAGGGCACACGGGGACACAGAGGAGATTATGTGCCAGAGGTTAGGACACTGCGATGAACAGAACACACTTAAACCACGCTTGTGTTTGGCTACAAGTTATGAGTTTATTTATGAAGTGTCATCGGTCGGAAGGGAAAATAAACCCCCAGCTACATTTACACGGCATCCAGAGCCTGGCAGAACAACGGCGTCTCCAAAGGAATCCGCATTGTTCTGGGACTACCATACTGGAGCCCAGCGTGCATTCCTTGCTGTGGGGGAAACCTCAGGGAAGGTCTAGCATTTCATTTGGCGCTTCACAGCGGTGTGCAGTATATGCTAAACCCCACAGAAATGTGGTCAGATGCCCTTGGAGAGAAAAAGTCTCTGCACGTTTTTTGGCTATTTGTCCCCCCCATTGCCCCATGTAAAAATTATGCACTCTAATGTGCAAAACCAGAGACACCGTCGATGAGAGGGGAGGCCTTTCTGTACACGAATTACATCGTATAAACATATCCGATCACAAGGCTGCGGTGGCACACTGAAAATGGATCTTGGCGGAGCTATTCAAAACAGATAAGAGCAGCAGCCCCCCCGTCCCCCCTGTGCAAATGACTGTTTTGTTTATATTGCGAATGCACTGAACTGAAAGCTCATTGGTCTATTTTGATGTGGCGTCGGTGGAGATGGTCGTGTGATGTGATGGAGAGGGGAGGCTTCAAAGAGAAACACCATGGTCCAAACTGACTGTGATCGGCCTTACAGCACCAAAAACTCAACCGCTCTCTCTGGACTAGTCCAGGCAAATCTAACAAACAAGGCTGACGTCCATGGTCACAGAGAGCGTGCGGGACCCGTTTATGATCAATTTGTAGCCGTAGGAAGGAAGGAAGGAAGGGAGAGAGGTAAAGAGAGATCACATCTGAAGAAAAGCTCACTATATGGCACGGCTATATTTCAACGCATAACTTAACTAAATCACAATGTCTATCTATCTGAGTAAACAATGAGACAATAATAACAACAGCATTTTAATACAGAGTGGGCATGCTCTCTCACTGGTCCAGGGTCAGCGGTGCCCACCTGAGCTTTGAGAGAGACGATGGTGTCCTCCAGCTCCTGTGTGACCTCTGCAGGCATCAGCCCTTTGAGCTTCGCCTCGCACTCCTGGCGAACCACGGTCAGCTGGGGGGGGAGAGGGGAAGACCAATCAGAAGCTTTGACAACAACAAAAAAACAAACAAACGAACAAGCCCTGGCCTTGCCCAAATAAGTGAAACCCTTAATAAAGCACGTTGAGTACCATCCACACGCATGTTACATGGCCAGGGCACAGGGGTAGTGAAGATGTGGGGAGGAGTAGAGGGGCATGTTTATATACAGCTGGTTTCATCCTCTGCAGTGCTCAGATGTTTGTTTGTATGTAACCTGGTTCTCTGTAATACATTTCTATTAAAGGGACACTCCTCGATAGCACCCTGACAGAGTTGAGCCATTTTGTTTGGAAACGCATTCTGTGAGTGGGAGAGAAGCACTGAAGTGTTGGCGGGGTTTGTTCTCTTTTGGTTAGCACTGTTACATTCAAACTCCAAGAGCAGATGCTGGCATTTACATTGGGGTGAATATTTAGGGGCTATGGGGGCGTTCCAGATCGATTGAAGAGTTCCCCTTTAAAGGTGGAAAATACATATTAGTCGTTAAGTCACATGCAGAAGAATTCACCAAGTGAGCAAACTCCATCATATCAATGCAAATCAATTCATAGTTAATTGGCAATTTGTTATTAATTAGTGTGGTAGTATCCTCCTTTGTTACTAATTAGTCTAGTAATATCACCCTTGATAAAACAGCTTGTTCACATGCATGTGCTTCCAGACAGTAACAGGCTGAACAGCTGACTTGAAAGTAGCACGCAGACAGCAGGGATCCCCTCTTTATTCAAAGAGTATTCCCTCTCTCTTCACAGCTCCTTAACATCTCAGCAGGGGGTCCACAGGCCAGCCAGAGTTGGCTCTGGCGCTACACACCGCCCCCTACTGGTTGCGGATAGCAATGGCAGGACCTCACACAGTAGCCTCTCTTTTTCCGTCTCTCCCACAGGCCTGACACAGCTGGTTTTTGAGAGTGCAGGGCTACGGTGAATGGACGAACACAAGAAACGGTGCAGCCCGCTAACTGTCTATAGCCGGATAGCTAGCTTGCTGCACTGCAGGACTGGAGGAAGTCTGTCTGGGCCGAAATTACACTCTGCTAAACCATAGTCTGATTACAGAAGTTGAAAACGGGTTTGGTTTAGCACAACCCTACTTTAGTCCGCAAACACACATTGTGTGTGTCTGCGCGTGGGTGTGCACATACACGCAATACTCAAAAATACAGGGCTACACATGCATGAACGCACAGATAAACATGGACACGCACACGCACGAAACACACACATATATACACATACACACACACCATTAAACAGTATTGTAAAAACATTTACTACATTTGAAAGAAAATTGCCGAACTGGCAGATTCCGCTTTTAGTGAATTGTTTAAACAGAGTTTAAGGAAAAGTCTACCACGTAGGCTACTTCAAGGTGTAACCAGGGGAGAGCCTGTGGCACTGCAAGACTCCATATTGTCTTAGCCAGAGCACCTTCTATATAGCTCCCGCACCGCCAGCTCTATGTCGCCCTGCTCTTTCAAGTAAACCGTTGGTTGAGAGGTGAGGGGGAGGGAATATAGAAATTGGGTTTTCATAAAAATAATTTTCCTATTGTGGATTCAACTCAATGTTCTGGCTTTGGATGATGAATCTTCGTGGGCACAAAAGAAAAGATTGAGAAGCAGTTAAGAAACAAGCAAGTGTAAATGGTGTCAAAACATAGTGCGCTGTGGATTATGCTGCCACCACTTTGCCACATTTTGCCGCTCTCAGCCCTATTCATTTAAAGGTGTTAAGTCAATAATGTCAGGGTGAAAGTCCATCCTTTGGGACAAATTCATCTCAGTCTACTTTGTAGGAGGGAGTGCTGTGTAATTTGAGAGCAACCTTTTTAAACAAGTGGTAGAAAAATGGCTTTCAGAAGATTTAATTTGAGCGTCCAGGAGCTAAAATATGAGCTTGAGCCATGGGAGTGCATTTATTCAAAATGTCTATCTATAGCAGCTTTAGTAGTCATAACAACGAGGCCGGCCAAGACAAAACACTCTCCACTACCTCAGACCAAAGAAACAAACAATGGTCAAATAAACACAAGCCTCACCAACCGCTCTGAATAGAAGTCTAGCATCTTCAAAAGCCGAGTTCTTTCGTTTTGCATTCTTGGTTCATGTATGGTGCAGGCGCCGCAGCAATAAGAGATCCGCTCTCGTCTAAATTACAAGCTCCCTTATGGCAATGCTGTCTCTATTTTCCATCCCGTGCGTTAGAGCGGGCACGGCTGGAGTGCGATCCTCAGACTGTGGGTGCATGGAGGACGGTACTGTACATACAGTTGTGAGTGTGATCCGCTTAGACAAGTCTTGGGTGCTTCCATTTAGTCTTTAGTCTAAATGGGATACCTTGTTGCGTACCGTACACGTGTGCAACGTTCTGATGAGTGCACACACTTGTCTCTGATAGGGATACCAAAAAAGAGAAAAGGGGGCTTGAGGCATGGACGTACCCAGCACCTACCCTATTGACTTCATCTATCCTCGATCGCTGGTGAGTGCATTGAGCAGTGTGACTGCTTTGTCCTGGGAGCTTTTTTCAGCCTGAAGAAAGAATCATGTCAGAGCAGTAATGTGGCCACGTATGCGGTCTTATTCTTATTTGGTGTGTCAAATACATCAAATAATATTGATTATATTATCATATAAGGCTATAAATACCGCACCATACATCTCTAGAGACCTTTGTCCTGCGCAACCCTTCTAAAAATGAGTATTAAAAAAAAACATAGGGAATGGGAAATGCGGAGATGGGATTCGGTGTGTCGAAACGGCACTTTTCCAACAGTCGATTGGTCCGAGAGCTGGTTATAATCGTGATCCTGAACATTACTTGCCCCAGGTCATGTGTGCAGCGCTAAGTTACCATGGCAATGTACCCTGGTAAAAACGGATCCACCGCCATGCAAAAAAAACCCACAAAAAAAAAACCCACACAAGAAAACCCCCCACTCAACAAAACAAATAAGCATATTCTAAAAATATGTAGCTAAGAAAATGCTGTTTTGTGACATAGGGCCCATCTTGCATCTAACAACTGACAACACAGACCTGTATGCAGACACTATGCATGCATG
This sequence comes from Forbesichthys agassizii, assembly GCA_026546735.1. Lineage (NCBI taxonomy): Eukaryota > Metazoa > Chordata > Actinopteri > Percopsiformes > Amblyopsidae > Forbesichthys > Forbesichthys agassizii. Next base: position 3,220 of record JAODLL010001389.1, on the reverse strand, counting down.
CAGTTAGGGTAATATGCTTTAGAGATCATATCTTTTCATGGTATGGCATACCAAGCCTTTTTCATGATTTACAATGCGGCAAAGTGTGTGTGTGTGTGTGTGGTGGGGGGTTGGAGGCACCACAACAGAGACATCTGTTGTGGTGAGAGCATGCAAGGGTGGCTCAGACAGAGGGAGGAAAAACAGAACAGAATAGACTGTCATTTTCATGTCATGTGCCTCCACAATTAGGTGCAAACTAGAACCATCTCCATCCTGTTCCTTTTCATCAAATCTCTTGTTTTCTAGAAATAATTCTCTCTTCATCTCCTTCCACATACAGGTAAGGCTGGCTTCCTTCCTGACAGGTTGCAGTGAAGAACTCAAGACTGCTTCACCATGAAAGCAGACGTTTGATGCGTTTGAACCATGCCGCTGATCAAACCCCATAGTTGAGTTTTGATTTTGGTCAGTGATGGACTTCAGATTACCATGCAATGTAGAAATAATAGAGAGATTAGATTGGATGCTATTTTCCAAGGCACGCGACCATCTGAGGAGAGTAAAACGAATTTGACTGGAGAAAAATCGGATTTCATCTCCGCCCTTCCTTTTCAAACAGAAGGGAGATTTGTTTTTTTTTCGTTGCTGATGAAGTGTGCATCTTCTGTTCTGAAGGCTGGGAGAATCCGGAGTCTTCTGCTCCTGCCTGTCATCTTAAAATGACATCATTTCATCTGAATATAGTCTTTTTACATTGTGGTTCTGACTTCCCCCTTGCGTTTGGTGCTGTCGCACGGCAGGATTTTGACAGCTGCCAGCAGAACAGAACAAGACCGCCACACTTTGAACCTTCAAGTGAAGTTTGTCACGTCGTTCCGGAGCTTGGTGTATGCTAATCAGTTTACGTGCCCGTGTGTACATGGGCTAAGCTATCAGGTGATGTTTTTGAGGTACCATGCTTGTTCCAGAGCGACAAAAAAACCCCAAAAAACACCTTGTCAGGAACTAGGTGGTACATCAAAAACAACGCCACTCAGAAAGTTACAACTGGCACATCCACTGAGATGGCACTCACACAGTTCACCAAGGAGCGATTTGAATTGGGGAAAAAAAAAACGCTTTGCGGCAGAGGAAGGGGGAGAGGGGTAAGAAATAAAAAGTTATACCGCTTTACATCACTTGAAAAAATACAAAAATAAGGAGAGATTCCAAGTGGCACATCTCGGTGATGCCCTCTGAACTCTGGGATGGCTTGGTGTCACAAACAGCATGTAGCCTGCATGTTTAACTGCGCCTACATCAATAACGACTACTCCACATTTTACCAAGCTCCCCGGCTGCGCGAGAACACACATCTGTGGGAACGTGTACAGCTCACAGTGCCCACTGTAGTCATTATGTATTCATACAAAGAGAGGTATGCGTCGACTTTCAGGCGCCTCGCTCGCACAGGACTGCTGATCCGCCATTTTAGAGTGTGAAGCCTGCAAGGTACCTAGGATGAGTAAGGCAGGCAGCATCTGTGTGAAGTCTGGGCAGAGAGGCGCTGCTTTAATAACGTGCGATGGGGTTACAAACACGCGGCAGATGAACTAGGGCCAAATCACTGTGAGGAGTGGGAGACAGGAGGCCCCCGGGTTTTACGATTGCACGCGAAAAAACTAAACAAAACAAACAACAACAAAATAAAAACACACACACGCACAAAAAGGTGCGCTACCACAGCGTCCATACGACGCATACAGTTACACACACACATACACAGCACTTTTTACTGTACGTGCCTGAGCAAAGGGCCTGTGCTCAGGACGTCACGTCGAGGACGGCTTCATTTTATTGCAGCCAGCGCCCGATGGCGCCCCGCGTTTACCGAGCGGCGTTAAGAAAAACCCAACGATATGGCGACCCCTGACCCCGCAGCCAATAGGATCTGACGTCGCAGCAGAGGGGGGTCAAAGGTCAGCATAAGGGTGGAGGTCAGGCCTCTCTACGTCGCAGGAAACGGCATGTGAAGCGCCAGTGGGACTGGGTCAGTGCCGACGCCAACTGACCGCTCCCATAGATTTATGGCAGCGTGGGAGGTGTGTGTGTGTGTGTGTGTGTCAGCGGACGGGCCAACATACCTGCCAGGCCACAAAGAACAACCTTCTCTGTGTGTGTGTGTGTGTGTGTGTGTGTGTGTGTCATTAGTCATTCCATTGTGTGTGTCAAGGTCAAAGCAGAGGCTGATTACATGGCATTCTGTAGCGCGTGTGTGCGCGCGCATGTATGCGTGCACATGTGTGTGTGCGTGCAGAAGGTTCTCTCTGTATCAAGCCAGCGGTGGCATTCCTGGCCCCCGGCACTGGCTCTTGAAGCCGGATCTCAAAGAATTTGGGAAATGTGCGAACGGGCATATCTCTGACTCCATGAGAGATGGGACATGGCCGAGAGAAGGGGGGGGAGGGGGCTCTACGTCTTTGTCTTTTGTGGACCCCTGGATAGGGGAGGACAGTTTTGGAGTCTAGATTTGAAGCAACGTAAAAACAGGAGTAAAACGTAGATGAGATATTGATGGGGAAAAACTAATCTGCGTTTCCTGAGGCATTGTGGGAGCAGAGAGAGGGGGAGAGAGGGAGAGACAGCTTGGGTTACCTGCTCTTGAAACTCCAGCTCTTTGCACAGCAGCTTCTTCTCGGAGGAATGCAGCCGCCTCTGTAGATTCTCAACCTTCTCCTGCAGGGCCTGGAGGGAGGGAGAGACAGAGCAAGTGTTTATGCGCTCTATGGATTTACTAAGGAAATAAAAGCAGCTGGCGATGATGTCTGCAGTGTGATGAGCGAAAGACAAGCAAGGGCTTCCAAATCGACAACATGTTTACAGCGAGATGTAAGACGAGCCATAGGTGGACTGGATGGATAATGTACACAACACCTTGGCACCAAACCTTGTTAAAGGTAAAAGTCAGCTATTACAAGCTAATTGTAAGATAATACACCACATATCTCCTCACATTTCACTATCTTACCGTTTTCGGTGCATGTAATAATCAGATACTCAGATACTAATAATAACTAGACATTTTTGCCAGTTTCTGGGGAAACTGCTTAGGTTAGCTGCCCTGCCCACTCCCTCTCCCACAGGGGCCCTCATAAAAGTGGCCTTTGCTTATTTTTTTTAATTGTATATACAGTATCTCACAAAAGTGAGTACACCCCTCACATATTTGCAAATATGTGAGCATATCTTTTCATGTGAC
>JAODLL010001388.1:0-13192 GCA_026546735.1 Forbesichthys agassizii | reverse complement strand
GGTCTTGTTCGCGAGTGAGGGGACTATGGAGCGAGAGATTGGCCGGAGAATCGGAGCAGCGGGAGCGGTATTGCAATGGCTTTACCGCACCGTTGTGTATATACTAATCACTGTGTTCTCTGCAGGGTCTATTTTATCTAAAAAAGGGGCGGAGTCCCTCAGTGCGCTGGTCCTGGATGTCAAATTTGGTCAAGCTGCACTTTATAAAACCCTGGAGCGTGCCAAGGAGCTTGCACACTCATTGGTAAATAGCCTTATATTAAACCTTACCTCATAATAACCCTTAGATTATCCCTTACCTCAGTCTAACTGTGAAATTATTCACAACCTTACATGAACCTTTAGATGTATGTACTGTTTTCCGGTGCAAATTGATGATGATAATGATGTTGAGGGTGATGTTCAAGGTAAATGTAGGAAACAGTCTGGGAATACAAACAGGGGCAATCCTTAGCAGGATGGATGCTCCTATTGGTCGATGTGTTGGCAACAGTCTGGAGGTGATTGAGTCTCTGGAGATGCTTAAAGGGAATGGATCACAAGACCTGCTGGAGCTGGTCACCACCCTAGGTGTTTATTCATTATTTATTTACCTCCAGACACAGCAACCACAGCAGACACATAACCACATCAGACAGACAAACAGACACACCAACCACAGACAGACACACCAGACCCTTTGAGACTTTAATGTGATTAAGGGCTATATACTGTCAACTAACTAACTAACTAACTAACTTACTAACCGCCTATAGTCATGTTGCTACAGTAACAACCAAGCGTACCCTACAGGGGGCGTGTTGCTACAGTAACCACCAAGCGTACCTCTACAAGGGGCGTGTTGCTACAGTAACAACCAAGCGTACCTCTACAGGGGGCGTGTTGCTGATAATGACGGGCCAGGTGTCCAGCCTGTCAGAGGGTAGACGGCTGGTGTCAGAGGCTGTGATTGGTGGAGCTGCTCTGTCAAAGTTTCGGGCAATGATGGAGGCACAGGGCGTAGATGCTCAAGTGGCCCGGTTACTCTGCTCCGCCAACAGCGACTATTACAGCATCTTCAGGAAGGCTAAACACCAAGCAGAGCTAAACACTAGAGACGATGGTACGACACAAACATAGGTGGTGGTACCACACAGATATATAGGTGATACCACACAGATATATAGATACCATACATATAGATGATACCACACAGATATATAGGTGGTACCACACAGATATCACACAGATATATATAGGTGGTACCACAGATAGAGATATGAAGGTAGATCATGTGTTAGATGATGCTAATGTATCGTCAATAACCAACTTTAGGGAGAGTGCTGGACATCAATGGGCTCCTACTGGCTGAAGTGCTCCATAGGTTGGGAGCAGGGCGATCAGAAGCCGGCCAGACTGTCAATCACAGCGTGGGAGCTGAGCTACTGGTGTCATTAGGTCAGCAGGTTCATAAAGGTAAGATGTCCCAGGCTGCTGAACACATACCTCCTGCTTTGTATTGCACTTCTCCTGTGTGTGTGTGTCTGTGTCATAATGTGTGTGTGTGTGCAGGCCAGGCCTGGCTACGTGTCCACTATGAGAGCCCTCCTCTGACCCCAGACCAGACCAATAGGCTGCAGAGCGCACTGATTCTAGGACCGCGTCAGCGCGCTTACACGCCACACACTCTTGTCGCAGAGCTGCTTCTGCCACACACACAATAAACACACATAACTTACTCCATCTTGCCTTTTGCGCCCGGGGAGTTGATTCCCGGGTGCTGCACAGTGGCTGACCACTGCTCCCTTGAGGGATGGGTTAAATGCAGAGAGTTCATTTACCCTAGGGGATTAATAAAGTATATCTTAATCTTACTAGCCCACAGTGAACACATCACCTTCACAGGGTTCTTAAGAAAAAATCAAATTCAACTCAAAGTTTAATTTCCCTGTCTGGAATGGATTTTCGTAAATTCCTTGATATTCCATGAATGGCATGACCAGATGGAACCCTGTTGTGTGTGTTTGGTAATTGTAACTAGCAGCTGTGCAAATGTGTAACCTGTTAAATGTGAACAGTTCCCAGACAAGTGTGTTCATGTTTGCTGAAGCACACAAACATGCCCGTGAGTCCCATGTTGAACAAACATGACCCTCTTTTGGCCTACTTATTATATAATAGTAGAGAATATATCAAGCATTAAGTTCTATTAGGGATTCACTTTATAGTAGGCCAGCTAAAAGAGAGGGACTTGGGCTGTGATCTTTGTGTTTTGTTGTATTTTAGCAGTACAGATAGTAAAACCTATCTTGGTGCATAGCACACTACACCTGGGTCTGTCTCAAATGGTTTTGTGAACATATTCAAATATAATAGTTAATGCATTTCATATCAGAATGAGATGCATACATTTAAGAGTCAATATTTTGGTAAAGAAAGGTACATTAGGTACTGGTGAACAGTGCTAACTATACTGTACTCACAAATAGCACTTATTTCCTGCATCTAATGGTTGTGGCTCAAGTACAGCATCATATTTGGCACCTATTGATGTTTTATGTCTTTGAAAGTAAAAGTTAAAACGTTTTGCAAGTTTTTGAGGAAATATGTTCAGTAAAAAAGTGGTTTTAGTTAATTTAATTATAGAGTCACAGCAGTAGCCATGGTATCAAAATGCTTTAACTAATCTAATTTACTTACAATTGCTGGTGTCTGACTTGCCTACTTTTGCTTTGGATAAAGGCGTCTGTCAAATGCTACCTGTAAATATGACAATATTTTAGGTATCAATTGATTTTATAATACAAGTACTATAAACACATTATTTCTGTAATTAGAAAATAAAATAAAAAAAGATTGCTATTTTTATTTGAGTATAAAAATGTCAAACAAATCAGCATCCAAAACTATATTAAAAATACAAAACCTTAAATCAGTACTGAAACCACTTTTTCTCTCAGTCTCTCTCTCACTCACTCACATACATGCACGCACACACAGAGAGGTCAGTGAGCAACAGAGTTGAGCGGTTCGGCTCTGATGTTTCCTAGGTCCAAGGTAGAATCTGTTTCCTCGTCAATTTCACCGATGACGGCCCTGAGACACAAAAAATGGACATGATGATATCATCACGCTGACAGAACGATGTCATGCTGGCCAACAAGCTGCATTCAAAACTACCTTTATTTCAGAATCGTCTTAATTCAAATCAGTCCCATTAATTGGGGTTTTGTAAACTGATGAGGTTACCCGATGATTAACTACTAAACAATAAACCAATTAGCAGTGTTGGGCAGTATACTAGTTAAACTACATTTCTCAGTGGCGGTAGTGCCGCTGTTTTCAGAATCAAATAGCTTTTCAGTAGCGAAGCTCTTTAACTGATCAAGTAGTGCGGTAGCGTTCCCAGAAGATACATTTTCCCAAGCATTTCTGAATCTGCAGCTCAAGCTTGAGTCTGATACAACTGCTAAGAATCAGTACGTGATGCCATCACATAAACGGACCTAGGCTACATGTGTAGCCGACAGAAGCACTTCAGTATGACGTGATGCCGTAGACGTAGGCCTACCAATCACTGGGCTGATGCTTGAGACTTTGATGCAGGGGATTGAAGGGGAATAAAGACAAGACTGAGTTTACGTGATAGAGCAGAGAATACAGCTTATTGTTTAATAAACAGTTGAACTGAACAGTTTTGCCTGTTTATTTGTTTGTTTGACTTACACTTTTGAATGTTGATTAAATAAAATGTAGGAAAAAAATATCTTAAATGTAGTGAACTACTCTGCCGTGTTACATGTAGCTTAGTTTGCTACATTTATCTTGGGGTAGCTTCAGTGTAATGAAGCTTCATTTAACGCAGAGTAACTGGTAGCTCAGCTCACTGCATTTTCAATGTAGCTTGGCTAACACTTCCCATACTTGGTGTTCCATACTAGATGGTCCATACTACTTCAACGTAGCTAGCCCAACACTACAATTAGTACATTGAGTGTAGCGAGCTGACACTCACACGTTGTCTCCCCTGACAATGTAGAGCCCGAGCACGACCTGCTCCACGCCCTGAGAGGAGCTGAAGACCCGCTCATGGCTCTCGTCCAGGATCAGGTTGATGGTCTGGTCGAACCCCTTCAGCGTGCCCTGTTGACGACATAGTGCATGTTATACATGGACCTCCATTACCAACACGCGTGTGTGTGTGTGTGTGTGTGTGTGCAGATGGTTTACCACGATCATCCTTCCGTCCGACGTAATGATCGCCACAGTGCCTGGTCGAAATTTAGGACTGAATACTTAATATGGGTGACTACTTACTTAACATGGTAAAATCCATTCATGCTACTTCTGCAACAATACATCATTATATTTGTGTAAAGTAACCTGTCTGTGTATATTTCTATCTGTAGATTCTAACTTGTTATTTGACGCGTACACATGCTTTTAGTTTCATCACCATTCATTCATATCAAACTGTTAGCATCAAGCTACTGCTAATCGTGTGAAAGATACGGTTGATGTAGCTCTCTAGGGCGGTCGACATGTTGACAAAATGTCTGTAGATTCTAAAGAATTAAAATGGTCAAATGTTACGCAATTCTTATTATTACTAAATCGAAAATAACGCACAATCCAATGAACGTTAGCTTGATCTCTGCTTCTGCTGCTTCTTCGGATATTTTACAACGGGTAGCAGTCAACTTCAATACGGCTTTACCGCCACCTACTGGTGTGGAGTATAGACCAGAGACGAGTAATGCCAACATCATAACTACATTAATCCACGATGGGGATATTTAGACAGTGTTGGGCAAGATACTTAGGATTTGTAATAGGTTACTAGTTACATATTACTTCTTTAAAAGGTAATACTATTACTTTACTTATTACTGGGAATTAAAAGTAATTAGTTACATTACTTCATTACTTTCACAGTCACTACCCTGTCTCATCCCTTCTGATAAATGAACCTGTGTAGCCAGCTCATTTTAGAACTGAATCCTCTTTATTGGAACAATACTTAACCTTAGTGCCAACAATCAGCCAAAGTGGAAACATTGCAGCCTAGCAAACCAGATGATTGACAGGTTGGTTCAATTAGGCTAGCTTAAGTTTGCTAGGAAACACTCTTGTAACACTTTTGTAACTATCAGTTACTTGGATTAGTAATTGTAATATAATTAGTTTTGAAAATAGTAATTTGTTACACTACTAGTTACTGAAAAAGGTACTAACATTACAGTAGCTAGTTACTAGTTACCAAGTAACTAGTTACTGCCCAACACTGTATTTCAATATTTAATACACTTACAGGAGAAAGAGCAGACAAGCCAGCAGTAGTCTCTGGTCTTTAATCAAACACGCACACACACACACACCAGGGTCTCATGCTACCAAAGTATTAAATTTGTACAAAAATACTTTCATCATCATCCCTGCATCCCCAGAAATAAATATACAGGTTGTGATCAATGTGACGTGTGTTCTCAACTGGCAGTGGGTTACAATGACTCACACTCACACAGGAGAGGTGTGAAACAGCTGTATGGCTTTTGACCTCTTGTTAGCCACGCCCCCTCGAATAGCTATTGGCTCAGCACACTGCTACATAACTGGAGCTGTCAATCACCTTTAAAGTGGTTGTGAAGGCATTATGTGTCTACTGTCCATCTCTAGTGTCCACCTAGTGTCAATCTACTGTTTACCTACTGTCCATCTCTAGTATCCACCTCTAGTGTCCATCTACTGTCCATCTCTAGTGTACATCTAGTGTCCATCTACTGTCCACCTACTGTCCACCTCTAGTGTACATCTACTGTCCATCTCTAGTATCCACCTGTAGTGTCCATCTAGTGTCCACCTACTGTCCAACTCTAGTGTCCATCTAGTGTCAATCTACTGTTTATCTACTGTCCATCTCTAGTGTCCTTCTCTAGTGTCCATCTAGTGTCCATCTCTAGTGTCCTTCTCTAGTGTCCATCTAGTGTCCATCTAGTGTCCATCTCTAGTATCCACCTCTAGTGTCCATCTAGTGTACATCTAGTGTCCATCTACTGTCCATCTCTAGTATCCACCTGTAGTGTCCATCTAGTGTCCACCTACTGTCCACCTCTAGTGTCCATCTAGTGTCAATCTACTGTTTATCTACTGTCCATCTCTAGTGTCCATCTAGTGTCAATCTACTGTTTATCTACTGTCCATCTCTAGTGTCCATCTAGTGTCAATCTACTGTTTACCTACTGTCCATCTCTAGTGTCCACCTACTGTCCATCTAGTGTCCATCTAGTGTCCACCTCTAGTGTCCATCTAGTGTCCTTCTCTAGTGTCCATCTAGTGTCCATCTAGTGTACATCTAGTGTCCATCTCTAGTGTCCACCTAGTGTACATCTACTGTCCATCTCTAGTGTCCTTCTCTAGTGTCCACCTACTGTCCATCTAGTGTCCACCTACTGTCCATCTAGTGTCCTGTTTGTCAGCCGTGAAGTTCAGACCACACAACCCTTCTCACATTACGCACCATGGGACACTGCTGCTGCCATGGTAGCGCGGTGACAACATCTTGTGTTAGTCTGGTGACACATTGTGCTGTTGCTATGGTGACAGGAGCTCGCAAGTCCAAGGACCATTTTGTGAGACCAGGTAAAACAGACAATAAAAACTAGACATAGTCTAGAAGACGTGTCTCACACTAAAGGGCCGTTCACACAAGCCGTGACTTCATGAAATCCCACGCCCCTATCCCCTCTGCTCTGCTGGACAGCCTCTACATCGATCATATCTTTTACCCGAAAACGAGAATATAATGGGCAAATAAGTACCTTGAACTGTTCAACTTTAACTTTCCAGCATGACGAAGATGTTGGGAGGTTGGTTGGCTATAGCAAAAATACAATTTGCGCTCTTTTATACAGTAACAATTTTAATGTAATTAAGAGATTGGTTGAAAATATTTTTTCTGTTTACAATGCTAGAAAGCTAAATGTATTGTTTTAGCAGGGGTTTAGCTAGTTAGCTATTATGCCGATTCTACACTGCACTCAGCGCCAGATGATTCAATGTGTTTTCCTGTTTATCGTTTACGTCTTCTTTCGCCATGATCTGAATCTAATCTAGTGGATTAAATAAAAAGTATTGTCCACATTTCGCCCATAGCTGCTTGATGCAAAGGACAGCAACCTCTGGGCCTCTGTGCATTCCACCATGGTACAAAAACACTATTCTGTTAATCCACGATGGGGATATTTAGACAGTGTTGGGCAAGATACTTAGGATTTGTAATAGGTAATAGACGGCAAGCGCAACCTTGCGGTAGGAACAGCTGTTGCCACCTATTGTGTGAACGCCACTTTAGACATGAGCAAGAGTTAATGTGTGATAGCACTGCATTCCCCCAGCCTGTTTCCCAACTGTATGAGGTCACATGACAGCCTTAAGCGTATGAGGTTACATGGCAGCCTTAAGTGTCTGTGGTCACATGACAGCCTTAAGTGTATGAGGTCACATGACAGTAGTGTCTGTGGTCACATGACAGCCTTAAGTGTATGAGGTCACATGACAGCCTTAAGTGTCCATTTTAGCAACTCATCTGCACATCTGTCATTATCTGAACCTGTGCATGTTAAACCGATATACTTGCTTTTAATTACACATACACAAGATGGCTACCAGGCGTACCGGGCGCGTGTCCTGCGTTCTTTTGGAGCGTAGTTTGTGCACGTCCTCAGAAATTAACGCTACGCATACACATGATGCAATACAGCACATGACCATAAGGGGCAGTATATCAGGATCAGACAGGAGGCTTCTAAACAAAGAACAACAATGGCGGAAAGTTTCAAAGAAAGTTCGTAGAGCTAGTTTGTAATTACCAACATCTATATGATGTCTCCATGCCACTCCACATTTTGACATGTTGGTTGTTGTTGTTGTGGAAATTCGATGGTAGTCAAGGAAAATATTCCATTTCAGACAGGGATGATTCAGCCCTGATCTGCCCCCTACTGGATATATTTTAAATCCTCCAGGTACACGCAAAGTACGCAGGCAAGATATTAACAATTCCTTTCACAACCCAGCCGCTTGTCTGTGTGAACGTGTTGCACAAAAGAAAGTATATCTGGGCCTTAACTGTTAGCAGTGTGTGTTGTGCTAATGTGTGTTTAGCTAGCTAGCTAAATCAGAAGACGTAGTGTGTCAGCATTGTGCTAATGTGTGTTTAGCTAGCTAGCTGTATCAGAAGAGGTTGTGATTTAGCATTATGCTAATGTGTGTTTGGCTAGCTGTATCAGACAAGGTTGTGTGTTAGCATTGTGCTAATGTGTTTTTAGCTAGTTAGCTGTATCAGACGAGGTTGTGTATTAGCATTCTGCTAGTATGTGTTGAGCTAGCTAGCTATATCAGATAAGGTTGTGTTAGCATTGTGCTAATGTATTTTTAGCTAGTTAGCTGTATCAGAAGAGGTTGTGCATTAGCATTCTGCTAGTATGTGTTGAGCTAGCTAGCTGTATCAGACGAGGTTGTGTTAGCATTGTGCTAATGTGTGTTTAGCTAGTTAGCTGTATCAGAGGAGGTTGTGGTCTCTGGATAGTTACAGGAAATGAGATTGTTCTAAAATAAAAATACATTGTTTACACAAACATTATTATCACAGTTTCCTGTTTGAACAGGGCTTTTTCTGTTGCCATGACGATGACGAGAATATCAACAAGTCTATTTTACACACCTTTTAGTCTCCATGGAAACAAACAAGGACCAACAGCAAACCATCAATAAAAACACATTGGGGGCGGAGGGTGGGATGTGGGGGAGGGGCATGCGTGCTGACAAGGAGAGAACCAATCACAGACAGGGAGGAAGGTTTCTCTGTTCTGATTGGTTCCAGCCAACCAGAGTAATTGTCTTTTTTCTATCAACACTGATCTGAAACACACGCACGCACGCACGCACGCACGCACAGTGTGGCCAGTCCTATATGTGTCTGTCTGCTCAGGGGTGACCTCAGGTCAAAGGTCACATGTAACAGTAGTAGCACCATCTGTCAATCATCTTGGCCCTGCTATAACCCCACCCCCAAACCCTCCTCTGGACGGTTCCAGAATGAGTGGCCCTCCTCCTGGCCAATAGGGAGCTCAGACGTCTCCATGGTACCATTGTTGTAATTGGCTGTCAGTGTGTAGGGGGTGGGGCTTCTGCTGACGACCAGCTCTAGCTTGTCTCCTGACTCTGAGATGAGAGGGACCACAAGACAGCAGTCCCAGTCCCTGGTCCTGACCCCGTTCACCTGCACACACACACACACACACACACACACACACACACACACACACACACACACACACAGGTCATATGGACACCTGTACACACACACACACACACACACACACACAGAGGTCATATGGACACCTGTACACATACACACACACACCCACATACATAATATAGACACCTGCACACACACACACCCACGCACATAATATAGACACCTGCACACACACACACACCCACACACATAATATAGACACCTGCACACACACACACAGGTCATATGTACACCTGTACACATACACACACATACATAACATAGACACCTGCACACACACACACGTACACGCACACACACACACACGTGTATCTACAGTTGACATAGTTGCTTAGAAGCATAGAGGCAGTGTGAATGTAGGGTTACAGTGTGTGTGGCCATGTCCAAATTCTATAGTAGCTACTGATCAGTATGTGTACTGATCAGTATGAATAATGTACAGTGTCTACTTCCTCCCTGCAGCATGCCTAATGCACGTTCACGCAGATGAATGTCAGTAGAAAAGTCTCTTTAGCGTCCTGCGTTTTCAGAACTCTGACCTTAAATGCTACTCTCTGTAAGCTGTTAATGTCTTAATGACCGTTTCACAGGTGCATGTTAATTGATTGATTATGATTAATTGAACATGCATGGAAAACATTGTTTAAACCCTTTACAATAAAGATCTGTAAAGGTATTTGGATTATTTGGAAATACACAGTCCTGAAAAAGGGACGTTTCTTTTTTTTCCTGAGTTTATTTTGTTAAAATATGAGGATTGTAGCTATACTCCTTTTGTGACTAGATGGTTGATACAAACACAAGAATGTAGTATGACTTTAACACATTATGAAAGCTTCAACAAAGTAAGGAGACATTTAGGTTACAATTGCTATATACAAAACAAATATGTAGGCTATATATCATATTACTAACACTGCTCAACAGATTGTGTTTTTCACGTGTCATTAATAACAGTATTGTTGCTAGAGTATCAATTGTATACAATATAAATTACTTTTCAAGCAGCAGTACTTACTACAAGGATATACTGTCACTGTAGGCTATAAGGAAGGGTAGGTTCATTTGAGATTAGTCTAATTTACTGAATGTGCAGGCATAATCAAACCCTTGCACGGCATAGTTTGAATTATTAACCTCCTGGTGAGTCTCCGGTAAACTATAGTCCGACTATGCTAAACGTGTTTTTTCAACATTAGGAATTTCTATAAAATTAGTATTTCAAAAATACTCAATAAATAATCAAACCAATTCTATGTTGAAGAATACAACGAAAAACTTTTTCGTTTCTATTTTTTCCAAGAAATTAGTCAAAATAAAATTTGTATTTGCTGCCGGTTAGCCGTCCTCCACTCTGACCAGAAATGTTTAGAATTTCGTCCAGAAGTGCAAAGCATTGTGGGCCGGTTGTATGCGAGTAGTGTGCATCCGATGCCTACTGCTAAAATTCTATCAATCAGTAGGCATACATATATTGTGTGCATAGTATACTGCACTTGGCTTCTGCATATCATCTACTGTATAGTAAGCAAGTAGGGGCATTCGGACACGGCCTTTGTGTGTACCTGCAGCAGTCTGTCGTAGGCCTGTAACCCCGCCCTCTGTGCGGCTCCGCCAACTTTGATGTTGTTGATGTAGACGCCTTGATCGGCCAGAGAGTCAGACAGGCTGAAGCCATAGTCCTCCAGCTGGCTTCTAGTCACACACACCTGCACGCACACACACACACAGCAGATAACAGCATTGAAGTAGAGGTCTTCACAGGTCCAAACAACTGACCGATTTGCATAAATTAAAAACCCAGAACTTGAGATCCGTTCTGAACAGACCCAAGGACAAACAGACCTGTCCCCAAAAGGTACTGTGGGGGGTGGTTTATTTACATCGAATATACTCGCTGTATCATGACATGTTCTGCACGCGATGTAGTATATTACTGTATCGCAAACATCAAGCATTTAAAATGTTACTTTTTTTATACGCTCGCATGAGATGCACTTCACTTCTCTCTCTCACTCAAACATTATCACGTTGTGTTATGGCTACTTTTCAATCCTTAAGCTTGTTTTCGCCATCGGAGGGTAGGTCGGTAGGTTGCACGTTTCATGAGTGAGTGAGTATGACGTCGGCGAAATGTGTGTTTGTTTTTGGCCCCTGAGCAGTGCTGGGTGTTCTCTGCTCTCACTCTGCAACCTCCGCATGACCTAGCTCCGTCCCCACTCACCAAAGAACATTTGCAGGCGCACCCCACAGGATGACAGAAACACGTACCTGGTTTGTTATTGTCAGGAGGTAAACCATGGCTGAATCAAAGATGGTTCGGGGTTCAAACATCTGATAGCCAGCAGTAGAGTGCTGAGTGCAACATGCACTTTGCTGTGCAAGCTTCGTTTATAAGGCCCAGATATTCTTCTCTGCACAATGCAAATACAGATCTGGTCTGCCGGCTGTTTGTGAAGGTTCTGCTAAAGATGTGCACAAACAGCTCCCCATGCTGGTGTAACTAAGAGATTCCCGTGGAAGAAATATCTTTAGACAACTTTGTGAGCTTAGCAGGACGCCCAGTGCGGTCTGTATGTACAAGCTTAGATGTGTGGACCCAAGTCTGTATTAGGGCTATTGTTGCTAACCCAACCGCGGGCCGTGGCAAGCAACCTCGTTTTTCTTCCCCCAATGAGGTTAGCCCGATAGCCCATAAAGTATGTCGTCTGATTGAGGGCGTGTGCCATATCGAAGCACACATTCCCCAAGCTCCGTATTAGCCGGTTGTAACCTTTGGGAGTGAACTCTGATGTTATGCTTTGCAGCCCTACTGGGTTAGGGCACCATGGATGTGTTGGCAGCGTTACAGTTAGGGGTTGGAGGACTCCTGAAGACCTCTACATCTTGTTACCATGACAACAGTGGTGGAATGTCACCTTGTGCAGTGTCACGGGGCTTTGTGTCGCCTCCTGTTTCATCACTTCCTGTTTCATCTTCCTGGATGCTCGACGCTGGAGATCAGAGGGCAGTGTGTTGGAGCGTGGGCTCACCTGACAATCACAGACAGGATGACATGCCAGCCAATTACAGAATACGTGGGTTTAGTTTACTCATTAATTTACTTAGTTAATTGGTTGGTTAGTTAGTCCGCTGGTTAGTTAATGTGTTTTGTTATTATTATAACCAAACAATATTATTAGTTAGTCTTTGACTCAGTCATCTGGTTAGCTAGTTGGTTAGCTAGCTGGTTAGTTAGCTTATTAGCTGGTTGGCTAGCTGGTTAGTTAGCTAGTTTGTTAACTAACTGGATAGTTAGCTGGTTAGCTAGTTGATTAGCTAGCTGGTTAGCTTGTTAGCTGGTTGGCTAGCTGGTTAGTACCTGCGGGCGACTAGAGGAGCGCTCCTGGAAGCTGGCCTGCCGTCCCAGCATGCCATGCGAGGGGGCAGGGTCATGGTTCAGGCTGAGACTGGAGCCTAACATGATGGTTGCCTAGTAACAGCCAATCAATCAGACTCAAGCAGGTCATACACAGGCTGGCTCTACTGTAATAACAACGTGAACATAAATAACAACAACCTCTAACTCTCTCAGTATTCCACTGTGTCCACACGTCTCTAGGTCTTCCAGAGCTTGGGACCAGAAGTTCTCCTCTTGGTCTGGTTCATCTGCCATGCTCAACCTGCAGGTGGATACCACATTTATCTGAGGTCACAAGTGAACTACGCTAGCCACACATGTAAACAAACCTCTCAAAAAATATGGCTTAATCAAATGGTCCTTTATAGTCCACATGGAGGGAGTTATTATGGTCTGTTATAGTGCACATGGAGGGAATTATTATGGTCTGTTATAGTCCATTTGAAGGTAGTTATTATGGTCTGTTATAATCCATATGGAGGTAGTTATTATGG
>JAODLL010001387.1:0-13192 GCA_026546735.1 Forbesichthys agassizii | reverse complement strand
TGTTCTTTCAGTCATGACCCACCCTTCATGACCATAGGTGAGGGTAGGAACGAAAATTGCCCGGAAGATCGAGAGCTCCCGCTGCTCCGATTCTCTGGCCAATCTCTCGCTCCATAGTCCCCTCACTCGCTAACAAGACCCCAAGGTACTTAAACTCCTTCACTTGATATATGATATGTATTTAAGGTAACTTGATGCATAATGCAAATAAAAAGTGCAAGGTCATACTATCAGCAAACATCGATCAGCCTTGTAGAATGTTAAAACAGCCGTTAGACGTGTATGTGAGAAACAACATTAGAAAATGCAGAACCATGGAATCCCCCCCCCTTCCCGAACATCACCGAAGTGATATAATATTGAAGAAAGGAAGCTATAGAGTGTATGGTTTAACAAAACATTTAATTCCACTTATCGTTGGAACTACAAAAATGGCCTCCAGGGGGCCTGATCCGGGGGGCCTGATCGTTCAACAGCATTCAACAACTGCACTGCGTACTGCTGACCAGTATTTGTCTCAGGCAAACACGCAAATGTACGCACACACACGCACACACACACCTCCTGTATGTGTGACTGTTATGCTGCATTCACATGGAACACGGTAGACGGTAAACGGCAAAGACTTTCTGGGCGGCACCATAAAAGTCCAACAGAATGGCAGTTGCTACGGTGATGTTGCATTGTTTACAAATAATTTAATTAAAATATATTCAATATCAATTTAGTAGAAAATGTTTTATGTAATTATGTTAGTATTGTATGTTTTTTAGTGTTGTTGCACCAAAATAATTACCTTCTCGTTGTCTATGTTTTCCCCATGTGTGAGGGAGCTACGATCATCCGGTTATGAATGCTGTCGTGGAGGACGGCAAAAGGTCACAACATTTCAACTTTCAACGGCATGCCGTTTGCTGGCGTCGCCATTTCTTTGCTGACCACAACTAATGTTGCCGTCCTGCTCTCGTCCGCTAACGTGATATCCGGTTTGCCGTCTGCCGTGCTCCATGTGAACACAGCATAAAGCACCACCATGAGGTCTGCTACATGCTGCTAGCAGGCCTAGCATGACCAGAGGCCTGTAACGGTGGGTGGTGCAGGGTGATCTGCTAGCAGGCCTAGCATGACCAGAGGCGTGGTACCTGTAGCAGTGAGTGGTGCAGGGTGACCTCCAGCTCAGCCAGCCTATGGGCTGCGTCCTCACACTCCTGGTGGATCTCCAGGTCCTCGCGGGGCACCGTCTCCCAGCGGCCACAGTTGGCGGCCAGCTGGTGAACCAGCTCATACTGGCCGGGCAGTGCCAGGCTGAGGCGTGTCTGTCTCCCATGGGTGAAGCACAACTTCCTCCTCTTGCAGACGGTGCCCTGGACTCCCTCGCAAGCCTCCCCGGCCTCGGGCCCCAAGGGCAGCAGCCTCTCCCCCAGCAGGCAGTTGAGAAGCTGGTAGCGGGCGGCGCAGTCCTGGCCCAGCACCACGATGTATGGGGCCGCCCCCACTGTGTTGCGCAGGAACTCTTCCTCGTGGCTGGGGAAGGAGATGCAGCTAAGCTGCCCTGGGGGAAGCAACAGGGGGAAAACACATTGAGGGTCAAGCACCCAATATGATTCTGAAGAAATAGTGCCATGGAAGGCTAACGTTCGGTTAGCTTCATGACACAGCACGTCTCTGACAGCTGTTAAGACTCCTCAACATACAACTACCGTAGAAGCCCGACAGGTTAGGTGAAGGTCAGATTATACATTGGCTATATGCATCTCTAGGGGATGGGGAATGCCCCATGTTGTTAGTGAAAGATTATAATAACTGCTAATCAATTTGCCTGGTAGAATACATTAAAAATAAAAGTATGACACAATAATTAATAATGAGTTTAATTTGGTCAAAAATATGAACTTCAACTACTGCACAGAAATGGATGATTTCCATTGTAATCTTTCCTTTGACCATTTTTTACCTGATTCAACCCTGGGGCTTTGGGTACAAAACAGTCACTGTATTCAACCAGGTTATTTGAGCCTAATGGGTACAGTTTAATCTCCAATGATGCCGAGTCACAGTCCAACCTAGTTATGTAACAGACAGAAAAGAATGGAGACCAACAACCGCCCACTCTAACTCAGATCCATTAATTGTATCCAACAAACACCTGGTAGGTTGGTATTTGATATATACAAAACGTGATGGCATATTTCTATTGCCGTGCCTGCAGGTAAACACTGCTCACATGGCCAAATAACAAGCCTCACTGTTTTCATTAGGCTAGGACTTTGGTCTATAGAATCTACCCAAGCCTATAATCCAATCCTACTGCATCATCGGGTAGATTTTCTGTTGATGCAAACATTTGCACGATAAATCTATTTTCAAAGATAAGACCAACACTTGAGTTGGGTCCAGTTTCTCTAAAAGATTAGAATATATATTATGCTTAACATTCTTACTAACTTGAATATCTCCCAATGGTACTGTACTTCACATTACTGTTGCATTAACAACATATGTGTTGCATTAATTACAGAAACAATAAAGTCCTGAGATAATACGCTGAACAACTTACTGAGCTTGCCTAAGATATTAATGTTGTTGGGTACCAGTTACCTGAACAAATGTGTAAATGTCTTAAACGATATTTTCTAAATCACATGTACAAGCAACAGATAATCAAAATATCTGGCATCCCAGGCCCTGGATGGAGGTTCTCTCACTGTTCATGTGCACAAATCTCAACATACTTTGGCACTTATTGTGCACATGCTTTTGAGAAGGGATTAATTACTCTCTTCAATTGTTCCATACCAAATAATGCACTTTCCAACCAAAGGAGAAAAAATTACTTGGCAGCAGATGCAGGATTATAATGTTAATTCTTCTAAGAATTCTACATATATTGTTTTCCAATTAGACATCATACAAAAATAATGTGTTAATTAGACTGAAAATTCACAATTGCGGCAATTTGCTGATAATAAGGTGGTTGAACTTACCTGCATCCAGAGCCGCTATATCTGAACTGATGGATGCACAAGCATTGCTGTAATTCTGCCTTATCTCCCGGAAGAATATGTTTGTTTCTTTAAAGTTCTTTCTCAGTTGTATTGAGTGTTTGTTGTAGTTGGTACATATCCGTGTTAGTTCTCGAGCTAAAGGAGTCGTTTTCTGTAAATTTCCTTCCATAGTGAGTCGTTAGTTTGTTACTAGATTTTCACACTGAAAAACAGCTTTACGGCAAACAGCTTTTTTGAAAAATGCTGAGTTCAATCAGGTCAGTTGATCTCTGATGATATCGTATATCATTGCATATTTGCTTCTATTCATGAGTACCATGAAGCTCTGCAAAATTGTATTAGTGTTGACAGTGTAAGTCCCTTTGGCTTAGGTGGCGATTGTTAGTAAATAAAGAATAGGCATCTGACTTAGAATCAAGAATCAGTGATAGAGAATTGTTATTGTACAGTACAAAATAAATGTTAGTACAGTACAATAAAAAAATATATAACTAGCGCAGCTAGCTTATTTGGTGCAACACTACTTAGCTTTCAACTCCAGCTTGTTGAAAATTGGAGATCGATGCTGTTCCTATGTAGTATTTTTCCTACTTGCTTGTATTATCCTAAATGTCTAGACATCGGATATCCAAACATTTGCATATAATAGCCTAAGTGTACTGAACGGGAGGGAAGCTATATGCCATGAACGTCAATGTTTTGTTGCGTCCTCTAGCTATAGTCCAAGGGACGTTACTAGCAGACAGGCATCTCCAGTCCTCGTCTTTGCCTGGCACACAAACATACCCGTTCTCTTCACTCAGTCCCAGTCATTGTTTCATGGACACATAACATAAACCGGAGGCGAGCTCACACAGTCACTTCTGCACGCCAGTGGCCTATTCGCACGTATTGTTTTCCTCAGGTTCCTTGGAAATGGCTCTTCCTACACTGGCATCAGTCCAAACAAGCTAGCAAACATCTTCAGCGACAACGAGCAAAGGTTTACAAACTAAAGTTGAGTGTATTTTACGAGAACAACGCTTGCGAGTACTGCAACAGCCTCCAAAACACGTCCAGCTATACAATTAAATCACCAATCATCAAAGTTTCATGGCATGGCAAAATACAGTCAGGGAGGAGGAAAAGGCGTGGTCAGAACTTTGTGGTGCATTATGGGACGTGTATGCTCATCCATACATTTTCCTTCCCACTGTAGTCCCTCATCCCACGGTTGGTAGATTGACGGATCGACCACAAGTTTCGACAAACGTTCAAAACACATTGTAGGTCTACCGTTGGGCCTACTACTGTACATCAAATAAAATAACACTTATACATTTTCATATTTTGTGTATTGTGATTTTTTTTCTTTGCAGGAGTTTTTGTGTAACGAGCACTCTGATTGTTAGCTGTAGGTGACCTCAAGTGGCGACCACTTGTAATGGCACCTCTAGATTATTTATTTAAATTTAAGTAGTATGCCTATAGGAAGAAATCGTTTTTATCTGCACTCATCATTAATATCAATAGGCCTACGCTGCCACACTGATAGCAGAATAATTAGATAACGTGCTCATCTGGATGAGCTTGCATGCCCTCTGTAAACTGCTATTTTCAACGATCTTTCCATATTTTTAATAATTGTATTTTCCAGTTCTGACGTAGTCTGCCGTCCGTCTGATTCTTCTCTTGAATCTGGAATAATATCTAATATGACAACTGATTTGACAAGTAGGCGTATGCCTATTGCCCTTGACGCTTGTGGATCCTCAAATACACAATGTACCGCCCCCTTGGATGAGAGATATTTGTTCGCTCTGGGGCTCGGGCTACAAACTCTTCGCAAACACTGGGGCAGTACCACGCAGCAATCGAAAGAGGAATATCGCTATAATCGTGATAAGAACAAATTGGAGCATTCAACCTGCCGTTGGCCCGTGGCTATATTGAACGTGGAAACTACAAACGCGCGAATAACTAGGCAGGAAGTAGCCTAATGTTTTTTTTTTAATAATGAAAGTAATGTGTTTTTTTTAAATAATACCTTAGTCTAAGAATATAACCAAAATGGATAGAGTCGTTAACGTGCTGCTTTCGTCAACGTCTACTCTGGAAGGTCTATCTGTAAAAAATAATACGGAAAAAGCTGCGTCTCAGCATGCGAAAAAGCAAGCCGTGAAAAGACATCACCATAAACACAATCTAAAGCACCGATACGACTTTTTGGAGACCCTTGGAACAGGAACATATGGGAAAGTGAAGAAAGCTAAAGATAGATCTGGAAAAATGGTAAGGCTTATTTTAATTTCTTTTGAATAATTTAGGATGTTGGATCATTTAAGAATAGGATAACTATTTTCTATTCTGTTTATTTTCGTTGTCTACCTGTGACTAAATTGGAATTTGGTCTACCCTACGATACTTTAGGATGCCGTCAGATGTCAGAAATTACATATTATTTATATATAGATTTAAATAATACAAAACATTGGATCATGTGCTATATCTACATGCTGTGTGAAACTACAACAATAATGATGCAATTAGCCTATACTTTTAGATGAGCAAAACGACTACAGCCAAAAACACGATAAAACCATACTTTAAAACATTTGATTAGATTATAGAACTATAATATAATAAATGGTATTTAATTTCAATCATATTAACAATGGCCTATACATTTCAGATTAATAAAAGCATACACATTTATCCTGTGACTTAAAATAAGTAGCCTGTTTCCAGTAAGTGACATCTTTAATGTGCTTATAGGAAGCCTGTGATTATGACTTTCACATTCTAAACATTCCTGGAAGGAAGTATTGTGAATTTCCTCCTTAACTTTCAGGTGCATTCCAGTCCAGTATGACCTAATACGAATGGACAATGGTAAACCTCTTATTAAGAGGGCCTAGAGAAGCTGGAAAACAAATTCCTCTGCATTTGGTTTAGCCAGAGAAATGTTCAAATTATTGAATATGAGATTAAATGTATTGTTTGTACAGTCACTATTTTTGTAACTTTTTTTAGATAACATAATATAATTTTGGGGTGGAGGTAATATAAGATCTAAAGTTTATCTTCACTGAGACTATAGGAAATTGCCATGGCCAGTATTTTATCAATCGTAAGAACAATAATGGCTTTGTTAGCTAATATCAAGTTCTAATGGTTTCATTATTTGATTATAATATAGCTGATAAACATTCTAAGAAGTCAAGGAAGTAGGCCTAGTGTGTGGACTTCCCCACCTTGGACTTCCGTTTCCCCACCAGACTATATCCTTCCCAGTTACACACCCCTTACCCACCACAACTATAAGTTGTCTAGGTGTATGTATTCAGTCAACAGTGTTTTCTATAGCAGGGTGGGGAGAGACAGCAGTCTGAGTGTTAAATGCCCAGCTTTGAGGTCATAGGTTTGAACCCTGGCATGGGCAATCCTGTAAGCACCTTTTGAGCAAGATGTATTGTCTGTGATTGTGTTATGGGAATTTAATAAGTGGTCGTAAGCTTTTTCACTTTTTGTCAAATTCACCAAATATCTCACCACAGTCCGCTAATTTACGTGTTGAAAAAATGATATACGTAAATAGGAACACAGTGGTGCAGACTGCACACAACAACAGTATCCTAGCCTTGGCAATGTGTTTCCAATTTGTGGGGCGGAGCTTCTGAGGGAGGGTAAAAACATCTCGAGAAGTGTTTGGTTTTGATGTTTGAGTTCAAATATTAACAAGCTTTCTCCAGAATGACTGACTATACTTTTTTGTTTGATAGAATTGCTTCTGACAAAACTAGAACCATAGAGATTACAAACAGGAGCGATGTCACAATGGTGTAAGTCATTGTGAGTGTGAGTTTAGCCTGTCACGACAGCTACGAAAACAAATGCAGGATGTCTGGGTGTCCTGTGTGTTGGTATTAATGCTGTGTTTGCTGCAAGAGCCTCTGCTCTGCTCCAGACAGTGACTCACTGGAAGAGGCACCCGTGTAAGAGCTGATTGGACGGTTCAGTGCACTTACACTTTCACGTGTCTGTAGTACCCCTGTGGTCATGAATGTGAGGAAACCAACCAACAGCCATCTGCTAGCTTGTGGAACCTCTTAACTTTGTGGCAGATTGATGACGCACTTTACAAGGGGTCAAGAATCCCAGACACGCACGCTTCAAAATGGCAGACAAACATGACATGCTAGTTCAGAGCTTGTGTGAACAGAGACCTCTGTTTGTCAAATGTAGAATTCTGAATGTATCCAGAGACTAAACATACATGCATACATCTTATAACTGACATTTAGCTATCCTGGAGGAAAGAAATATGTTGATATTTGAACTCTTTCAACTCAGAAACACTGAGTTCCCTCAGAAGCTCCACCTCAAAAATTAAACACACATTTCCAAGGATGGGATAGTGTTGTGGGGTGCGGTCTACACCACTTTGTTTGTTTCCATTTACAGGGCCAGTATTGTGTAGTAATTTACAATGGATTATTATTTTCATCACGCACGCACAACCGACTGCAAGTAGAAGGTGCGGATGTATTCGCTGAATTTGACAGTGTATTCACTTACATTTGCCGACTCCACCTTTTTAAGGTGAATAATAGCCGTCGTCATAGCAAACAATCCCACCTGCCTTGGTACAAACAAAGCTGGAGTTTCATATTCCACTATCCCTATTGTCACATTGCAACATGATAATAATATAAATCTACAGAGTAACATTTAAAATTCCATTATTTTGACACAATTATTCATTGTATTTACAATTATTTCAATGTATTTAATTTGGGGCTTAACCATGATGAGCCTTTACCCACCCAGCTGGTATTTATTTGAATAGTAGCCTAATGAATCCATGACACGTTTTACACCAGTGACTCTGAAGTACCTGAAATGATATTGTTTGGAATAATTAAAACATACAGCATAAACCTTTGGTCTTGCTGTTTTATATATGTTTTTATCTTATTTTCAAGGTTGCCATAAAGTCCATCAGGAAGGAGAAAATTAAGGACGAACAGGACTTGGTTCATATTCGCCGGGAAATTGAGATCATGTCCTCGCTGAGTCACCCTTACATCATTACTATATATGAAGGTACAGTACACAAAAGCTAATGACTGCTTTTCCTTCATTGTTGTTTTTGAACAATGACAATGTTCCGAACATTGTGTTTTCTGTTGGCCCATATGCCTGCCTAGTTACGATCAGCCCGGTTTTTACCTGTTTACCATTTTGTGGGACCATTCTGTGTTGATATATGTGCAGAGTTAGTGGAGATTGTTTGTTTTAATGTTTTATTTTTATTTCCTAAAAGTGCCCATTTAGAGTGTAGCTGCACCTTAAATGTGTTTTTTGAGCTGTAAATGAAAAATAAGACTACTGTGATGATGCACATAAATGCTGATGTAAATTTTGACACAATTCCAGTTTTTATAAAAATCTGGCATTTATTGTCTGAAAATGGCTCTGCACCTCACACCTGTTACATATCTCCACTTGTGCATCATCAAATTCAAATGTTAGCTTTAATGGGGCCCTCCCCTCACTCAGATTTGACTACAATTTAGTATTTTTCATAGTTGTGCAATGGGTGGTCAGGCTCAGAGTTGGGGTGCAGTTAGACTTTAAAGCATTGTTGTAGGCCCAAATGGACAAAATGTTACACTTCATTTTGACTTTGTCTAATTCTGCTTTCAGTGTTTGAAAATAAGGACAAAATTGTTATCGTGATGGAGTATGCCAGCCAGGGGGATCTTTATGACTATATTTGTGAGAAGCAGACTATCTCTGAACAGCAGGCCAGACACTTCTTCAGACAAATTGTATCAGCTGTGCATTATTGCCACCAGGTAAATAATACATCTTCTTTCGAGTCTTGGTAAAGACATGTTTAAAATAAACAGATTTAACCGGTTTTGAGGTTCTGATACTTCTTGCCAATGCCAGTACCATGTTGATGGACACCAAAGCATCATTCCAGGGCATGTCCCTAACTTACATAACTGCATTATTCATGTCAGTTAGCATTGTGAAAAGACGCAGAGCCATTGTTGGGGCTGCAAGCCTGCAGCAAAAACACGTGTGCACAAATGGCTTAACACAATGTAGCAGCCAATAATGTAATAACTACCAATAATGTAATAACTTACTGTACCAATAATGTAATGGATTTTCTGAACCAATAACATAACATTTTGCCCATAATTAGGTCAGGCGTCTGGTTTTTGGGCAGCTATTTGAAAGAACAGTAACAGTACTCATAATGGAAGTCTTACACTTGATAATAAATAAAACTTAAACACACCATGGTATAGATATTATTAAAATATCTGCTCCGATTATAGCATTTAAACATTAAATTAACCTAGCTATAATGTAATACCCAGCCAATAATTTAAGAACTTATTACATTATGGCCAAACATTATGGGTTCAAGAATTGTATTACATTATTTACATTTATTACACTAAAAACTGATTAATTGAAGTATTACATTAATGGCAGTTATACCATGCTACACACAATGTTATGACTGTGCGCAACATACTCTCTTGAATCTAGAAAGGTGTTATGATACAAATCTGGATCCTTGTGTATTATTATTATTATTATTATTATACAGTACCTGCATCCATACATTTTATCAGAACAATGTTTATACAGTGAACAGTCCCATTGCAATACAAACTGCTTGGCATGTGTCATTTTTAGATTGCAAATGTGGTGTTAATGGATCTATATTTTAATGTCCAGGGAAATACAATTAGTGGACACAAACATAGTTGTCTATGAAATTGATCAAACAAAATAAACAACACACAAGACGAGTGGAAAACAAATTCCCAAGCATACATTTCAGTTACCACATGTATTGTAATTGGCAAACTAAATTCCTGCTCCATACCAAAGTCATGTCAAACACCTTATTTTCACCAAATGTGTAAATACAAATACTAAAGTATTAGTATTTACCAGTGCTTATACTTAATGTGCTAATAAATACTGTGTATATGGTTGTGTAAAAAATTGATTTTTAAAAAATGTCCTTTCTTAGAATGGCATAGTGCATCGAGACCTCAAACTGGAGAATATCTTAATTGACAGCAGTGGTAATATTAAGGTAAGAGCTAATGTCACCTCTGTAAGGGTTTACACATATGTACTTTACACACACACGTACACTGTATGTTGTATTAAAAACTTTCAGTGGTTTGTAGATTATGCATATTTAATTTGTTCTTGTAGCATGTTGGTATTTCTACACATTTAGTTTGTACTTGTAGCATGTTGGTGTTTATTGGATAGCACAGAATGTAACCTATGCATGCAGGTTTGTGTCCCAGACAGAAACTGAGGCTCTATCATGTGTACTTTAGCTTACTGCCCATATCTTTTTCACAGTTGTTCTTGTGACTCTTTTTAATGCATTGTTTATAAGTTGTTTGCTTTCATCGTAACATTTGTATTGGGTAGGAAAACTAACTATCTATTTGCAGATTGCAGATTTTGGACTGTCAAATATTTACCGTGGCGATGAGTACCTTCAAACCTTCTGTGGCAGTCCGCTGTATGCCTCTCCAGAGATCGTCAATGGGCGGCCTTACAGAGGGCCAGAGGTGGACTCTTGGTCCCTCGGTGTGCTACTGTACACACTGGTTCACGGTGCCATGCCATTTGATGGGAATAACTACAGACATCTGGTCCAGCAGATCAGTACGGGAAACTACCGCAGACCTATGAAACCATCAGGTGTGTTCTTCAGTGCAGTTTTGCTTGAATTGCAACAGTTAAACCGCACACTAAGCTTAGCTTAAAGCTGCACTCCTTGATTTGCGTCCACAATCTGCCCTTGGTGTCAAAATCTATCATTGCAAATTGATTGCTTTGGTCCATGACTGTGTTCTTCATGTACTAGAGTGCTGTGCGCCTGGCGTTCCTCTATACTCTTCTCCCACAGCTCTCATAGTCTCTCTCTCTCTCTCTCTCTCTCTCTCTCTCTCTCTCTCTCTCTCTCTCTCTCTCTCTCTCTCTCTCTCTCTCTCTCAGACGCATATGGGCTGATTCGGTGGATGCTGATGGTGAATCCTGAGCGCCGAGCTACGGTGGAGGAGATCGCGTGCCACTGGTGGCTCAACTGGAGTTACCAGCAGCCGTTGCTAAGCGGAGCCACCGTCGTGCTGCCGCCAGAGCGGAGCGGCCCGCCTGCCTGTGTGTCCTCCGCCCAGCAGCCCGCTGGGCTCTCCAGCATCACCGGGTGGTTGCGCAAGACGTCCAGGCCGCTGCTGGAGAACGGTTCCAAAATGCGCTGCCTGTTGCGTTCTCAAGGCAGTGGCAGTGGAGGAGACTCAGTGGTGCGCCAGCGCTCCCTACGCCGCTCCAGGAAGGAAAACGACGTCTCCCAGACGGTGCACGAAGGGCCCGCGGAGAACGCCCGCCCTTTTAAGGGCATTCTGAAGAGACGCAACAGCATCAAGCATAAGGTTAGCGACGCGCCGTCTGTGGTAGCAAAGCCACACAGTATTTACGCCTTGCCTACGCCAGAAGGGGCTTCTTCTCCCGTGCTGCTGCCGCGCAAAGGCATCCTGAAGAAGCCCACAGAGCAGGAGTCGGGATACTTCAGCTCCTCCCCAGAGAACAGAGACGCTGATCTGGCAGCGAGACCTCCGGAGTGTCCCTCGGCGCCGGCCTGCAGGAAGGGCATCCTGAAACACAACGGGAAGTTCTCCGCGGGCGGACTGCATGAGTTTGGCTCCCTCGATCAGCTGTCGGCCCCTCAGCCGCGTGGGCCGGCGAGGGGCAGGCCCGGGGGCGGCGTCAGCGAAGACAGTATCCTCTCATCGGAGTCTTTTGATCGGCTGGATCTACCGAACCACGCCAGGTCGCCGACGCCCATGGACCATGAGTCCAGGGTTCACATGAGGGGCTGCGTGTCCGCTGACAACCTCCTGGACATCCAGGAAACCAGAATACTGGGGGATGGACTTCGAAGGCAGTGGAACTGCTACCAGTCTGGAGTGGCTGATAGCGCTTTTTCCATCTCAGACTGCGAGAATGTAACAGAGACTTATAAGCAGGCAATGGTGATAAGAGGTGGAAGCTAGAGACCAGCAAATACACTATACTGAGGTAATTAATACAATAGCATTTTGGATGGTAGCTATACATACCCAAATTGATGGATGGGGAAAGTAGCAGGTTGTTGTAGGATATTCTCAAACTGGTTTTATTTATTTTTTACATTGGGGTGATTGTTTTGGGAACATTTTTTTTTCATGCAAATGGAATATTCATTAGGTTTTTCAAAAAGCTTTATTTTAAAAATAACTTAAATGTTAACAATGTTACCTGTGGTCAATCACTTTCATTTAGAACGGTTTTGCACTACTATGAAATACATCTGCTGTTGTTGCTATTATAAAGCATTAATGCCCATGTAGTCAACTTCTGCTGTTTTGAGAAAGTGTTCTCGTGATTTATAAGAACAGTCTTTGCTTTTCAGGAATCATGTTTGTGGATAAAATTGCTTATCTTCACAAATATTGTGTAAGACTATCTTAGGTGATACGATAAAACTTGAATTTAAATACAAGGGTTTTTTTCCCCCCACCCTTGTATATTGTATTGTCTTTTATGGGAAATTTTGTTTAATTACAGCCAAAGAGAATTTGAAAAGATTGCATCTTTCAAATTCTTTAGAAGTGCTAGATATGTCAATAACATTTATTGTGCAATACGGACTTTACTTTTGTTTTTCAACGTTACCAGATGAGGAAATGACTTGAATATTTCAAATGCACTGAATCACAACTAGTGTAACCTGTAAAACCTGCCCTTGCTCCCAAATCAACTATGACACGTGACCATAATGGCTATGCAGGTGGCAGCTTCGTGGGAAAAATGTGCCTTGTGATCAATAACTTCGAAGTTAATTAAGTTAATCCTTTTTTGGAAACGTAGTTTAAATGTGGCGTTTCACTCAACTGGAATATAATACATGGAATATAAAATATGGAATATGCAGGGAAATCTTCCATTTCTAACAATTTGTGTGTGTGTGTGTGTGTGTGTGTGTGTGTGTGTACACTAATGTTCAAAAGTTTGGGGTCACTTAGAAATTTACAAATTTTTGAAAGAAAAGCAGTTTTCTTCAATGAAGATAACATTAAATTAATCAGAAATACAGTCTAGACATAGTT
>JAODLL010001385.1:0-13196 GCA_026546735.1 Forbesichthys agassizii | reverse complement strand
TTTGAGAGAGATATAAATATATATATATATATATATATATATATATGTGTATATATATATATATATATATATAGAGAGAGAGAGAGAGAGAGAGAGAGAGCATAATAATGGAGTATATAAAATGAAGAATAATGGAGATAGATGACAGATTTACTGTCTCAATAAAAAATCTAAAATATTTGTAGGGTATTTGTCTAATCGCTACTGAGCAACCTACCTTATGAGATGGAAATGTGCAATGATCTATCATGTTTCCATGGCCTGGTTGTGAAATTGTGGGTACTGTATACATTTCTGTTAGCATTTGAATTGCACTTTCAACTATTTATCGACAGCCTGCCATCAAGAACAGTATAGTGAATATAATATTCTTTTTTATATACAGGTTATAGCAAATTGCAAGTTTGTTGCGGTGTACAACACCTGGCTGTTTACATTTTAAATGCCGTCCCTTGACACAATGTTTCTTATGTTTAATTGCTTTTGTCTAAATTATTCATAAGCCAACATTTCTAGCTCGTAGCTGGATAGACCAAATAACATAACTGGGGATTCACCGTCATGGAGATACAGTTCTGGTGTCCCCAGATGGGACTGACACACAGTGCCAAGATTTCCAAATGTCTTCATTAACTACCTGAGGTAAAGCAAAGATGGGCAGTTTGTAGAGGAAACTCAAACAAAGGAAAAACAACTAAATTACAATGACAACACAACAGTAAATACTGTTGTGAGACTTTGGGTGGGGGGTGTCATGTTTTCTGTGGTGTCATTTAACAGAGATGGGTTTGTTAGTTGCCTGGTTGAGCATGCAGACAAGGAACCTTATTTGCTTTGTTTGTTTTGTCTGTTTTGTCTCTCCCGATCTCTCTGGTGTGCTGTTGTGTGAACTCCTTTGTGTGTCAGAAGGGTGTGCTGATGATGTATGCTGGTTTCCTCTCTCTGCTTCCAACGGGCAGTACATACTCCGATGCAGCAAATATCCTGTGGAAGCAACTCTTCACTTCAGCCTCTCCCATCCGTTAGCACTATGTCACATATAAGCAGCTCTGTGCTGAATGTCTGATACACATAGGCCTGTAAGCTCCACACAGGACTCTGATACTGTTGTTTTCATTGGCTGTTAGCATTGTCACCAACAAGTACGCATCAGTCATTTCAAGTGCGACAATAGCTCAGTGCTTTATTTACTATTTATTTAAATCAGCAACCGTAGCCGACTAAATTGATAGATTTACAAGACCTGTTAACAGCCAGAGTGGTGCTGTTTAGCTTTCCAACAAATTGGACATGGAGTTATTTTAGTTATGTGTGTTTTTGTGCATGTCAATCAAAACTCTCTTTCTGTCAAATAGAATTCTATTGACGCAGTTAGCCAACACTGTGTCCCAGACTTTACGTAAGTGAGTACATACACATTAGTGCTCACACACACTCATGTACCCCCACCACACACACACGCACACGCACACTGCTCTTGCATATGAAGCCGACTCAGGTTTCAGTATTAGAAACATCTTATTACTCGGTGCTGGTGACGTACTGAGCCAGAGTGGTGATCACTTCAGGTGGCTGTGTCTGAAGTATTCACACAAGTGGCGTGCTGCACACAGCAGGGGATACATAGCACCCTGGGGGGTTGGCTAAGAGGCCATCCATGGAAACACTGCGGGGTCCTTGTGCCATATCTGATCTCGGTACTAGACACAGTGTATTAGAGCTGAGATCAACCCTTCTGGTGTTTGGTGTATTTCTCTATGGGGATTTACGTAATGGGGGGTAAGAGTGTAGACTGACTCTCCCCAGTGGACAAGCCTCACGGGCATGCATGATGAGCACCGACTCTGTCTACCAGACACACAGATCACATGATGCAGACTGTGTGTGTGTGTGTGTGTGTGTGTACAGTATATGTAAGCAAAAATAAATAAAAAAGTAATCCCTATGCCATTATGTCTGTACTTTCTGATCCACATGGGAGTCTGATTCTAGCATTGATCCAGTCTAGCAGAACAGTGAAGGCAGAATCCTATTGTGAGCATAACAGAAGACCTGCCTTGTATGTGCACCTACACAATCAAATACAAACCTTGTTTTCCACAATATCACCCCGACCCTCATCTTTTCTCAAAAGGGCAAAATCCATCAGAAAGCAACATCTCTGTTTTGCCACCTTTGAGTGTGTTGTACATCTATTTCATTTCCCAATACCATTACGAGATTCTGAGCCGACCAATTCCCCTTGCTATCGATTTCATTCCACTTATTCTTCGCTTGGTTCTTAAAACCTCCCACACTGAAAACCGCAACCTGAAAATCATTCTAGCATCGAACTTCAACAAAGCCAAGTAACATTTTATAAGAATAAGTGATGCTCAAGAAAATAACACATATATAGAAAGAGCACAAAACCCCTATACTAAACACTAACAAAGCAACTTTCTACCACCCCATGGTACTATTTATAGTGCATAATCCACAAAATGTAAACTGAGAAATTTAAATATATAGATAATTTATGATGCTAACATTTTGAGTCATTTTATCAGTTGAAATAATGTGTGTTGGCTCTTACATATTTGGGCTCCCTTGTGTGTGGGTCATAAACAAAGAAAGAGTTTTCAGCCAGTATCATGGGATATCACATTTTAGCCCAGACACAGTCACCCTTACAACTATCTTACAAAAAGATAGAATATTTAGAAAACATGTCCTACTTATGTATCATTTGACATAATTTAAACATTGTTGGTGCTTGCTCAGAATATAAACATATTCTTCACTTTCCAGTAAAAATGGAATCAAGAAACATTATCTTCAGCTTTTCACCCCCTTTGGAACATATTGCAAGTTTAATTAAAAACAGAAACATTACTGCCATTAGCCATCTTGCAGCACCAGACTTCTATGAGTGTTGAACGTGTGGTGCCAGATTTCAACGCTCTATGTTGTCAGAGTGAGAATACCTTGAAATCTGCGAACTGGACTTTATTCACTGTAAATGCCAATGCTCTTAACAATGGCTAGGTTTCTACTGTAGTTTCACACAGCATGTCTGTATAATTTTCTTTTCACTAATGGACCATTGGGCCCACATTATGTTGGGGGTATGGGGGAGGATAAGCCTGTTGCTTACCTATTTTAGTGTACAAATATCTCATTACAATCAAATCTCTATTTCTACAAGAATACATACATAATAAAAGTTTCTAGAATGAAACTATGTGAATGCTCCTCCTTTTGGCCAAATAATCAGTAGACATGTTTTTATCCTTACGCCGATATTAAGCTTTTGTGTAATTTTAAGCAAATTAATGAATGTATGAATTCATACATACATTACTATCCTGAACGTGTGCGGGGTGTTCATAATTTTACCTGAACTGTGTTACTGGTGGATTAGCCTTAGCAGAGCAATGGAATTTGACCAGGTTACCCTCCAGAATAGGCTGTGGCTCCACTGAGAGGTTAACAAGTGGTAGATCTGAAACATAAAACCACAAAATAGCTAGTTATAACACAGACACACACACACGCACACGCTCACACAGTTACTGTACGCCTCCACAAACATTTTTGCAAACAGTTTTCTCAGGTGTGAAAATGCCACAAAAGTGTTTTTCCCATTTACAGTAAATCAAAGAAAGTCTTTAATCATGTTGTCCTTCATAATTGACAATTAGGGAAATGTATTATCACGGAATTACAATTACTTTACAAGACAGTCAAAGGCAGGCGTCTTTCATTCTCAAGAATGCTTGCTAATTTCAAATTCAAATCAAAACAAACTCAGAAACTCCGCCGCACACTGAATGCATTGCGAAGCCTATTGTTGTGAGCTGTGTTTGCCACTTTGTGTTACTATTTAAGGAGCAGGGCTGTGTAGAAATACTGTTCTGGATTTTATTTTCAGCACACACATAGAACGGTAAACTGGCAGGATGTGAAAATTTGGTGAATTTGACAAAAAGTGTATTACCTATATTTTTGCATACAATTGCAGACTATACTTTTATTACAAACACATTATTGAATGATTTCTATTGTTCTGTTGTTAATGAAAACATAAACAGTAAAGCTCTTATATTTGAAATAGCAAAGGTAAAAGGTATTAAAGGTTAAATTAAATGTAAATAAGGCACACATATAGATACAGGTAATATATAATAATAACAAGCACATATTATGCAAATGGTTTAAAAAAACATCTTAACTCATGCTAATTAGTGTAATAATTCTTGATTGATGAATTTAAATTCCCATATGATCCTTAGTGCCTGTGAAACAAAACAGTTATACATCTAATTTAATTATTCCTCCAAAGAATACACATATTATTAAAAACAACCAAAATGATCAGTAATCCCACTATACTGCATGTATTTGAAACCTTTAGTGCAGAAACGCAAAAAGTGATATAATTTGCTCCCACTTGGGTCAAATTGCATATGGGTGCATTCTATTCTTTGCAACCACAGTATCAAATCACTAAGACATTTTTTGTGTGATTTTCCATAACAAATAGTGTATTGTCCTCATAGATTTGGCAACCACCACTTAATAGTTGCTTAAGTAGGCCAAAATAAAATGGAACAAAAATAATCAGTCAAATATTTGGTTCATGCTATTATTATATATTCTATCTGAGACCAGCTGTCCTGTGACCTGTCCTAAGTCTCTCCTCAGTCCTCTGAGATCACATAATGACATATCCCATGGCCTTTTGCAGTCAGCTTATAAAACCTGTCCAGTACATTCCAGTTTCATTCAGAATATACATCCACCATTATTCTAGATAGAGAATAGGCACAGTTCGATACAATACTTTAATGTAACTGAAATGTAACGCCCCAAACTCCTGCATGGCAGTGTCCCACCCCACCAAGGAAAACAACACATAACAAAACTAATAATAAATAATAAATGTTTCTGTACTAGGATCTGGCATCAGAGCAATGTCTTAAGTGTTTGAAAATGTACAGCATTTTGGATGCTGACCTTTGTAGGATGGAAGTATAAGCTTGCGACTTCGTGCGTGGGTGTGACCATGTCATTTAGAAATGTTTAACCAAACTGCAGCCCAGCCACACATTACTTATACTTTTAATAAATTGCTCTTGTTCTGCAGACTCAGAAAGCCAGACCTGCATGTAAGTGAGACACTAGCTGAATGGCCACACTGTTGAGTGTTGCTGCATACTCAATGTAACCACAGCAATAAAGAAATTTTGCATTTGGACCCTTTTCTTTCAATTACAATCATTAAAACCATTGCAGTTGTACACAGTGCAAAAGGTTCGAATGTACCCGTATAACACACGTGGCCAGATATCTCAAGTTTTGTAAATACAAAGAGCAACATTGGTGTACCTTTCCCACAATGTAAGTACTTGCGTATCATTGTCCGACACTCAACACCCCCACAATGAGTGTACATCACTGCTTTAAATAATTCCTCTTGAGGTATTTAAGTCCCACGCTTAAACTGTATCGATATTTGTCTTGAGGAAAGAAAGCTGGGTGTTTGCTGAAGGCACAACGATCTGTGTGGCTGGCAGGTCTTTGTGCGCTGCATGGTCAATAGCACTTGCTGTGGCCAGAGACTATGTTTGGATAAAGATGAAGCGCTGCCATGGAACTAAAGAGGCGCACCAACACAGCCACGCTGTTGTCTAGCTTATTGAGCATTTCTGTTTGTGTGAGTGTGCGTGTTTCTCTCTGTGTGTGGGCATGAAATGGAGGAACGCTTTCTACCCTGTGGCTGTGCAGATGCTCTGGGCTGGCTCAGCTGCCAGAAAGGCCCAGAGGGGGATTGGTCCAGGTGCCACGCTCTCAAACACACACACACACACACACACACACACACACACACACACACACACACACACACTGCGTGAACCACATATATTCCAGAACAGTGCCCACCTACCCCACCAGTCACCCTCATGCAGCCTCCCATTCTTTAATCCACCTGAGCCAGGTCTCCCTGGACCACTAAATCAACTGACAAACATGGGGAATCATTGCTATGAACTAGTGACATGCCAGGTGAGTGTGTGTGTGTGTGCGTGCGTGCCTGAGCATGTATGTATATGTGTCTGTATCTGTGTGTGTAGGCACTAGTGTGTAGGCACGTGTGCATATGCGGGGCGTGCGTGGGTGTGTCATAATGAGCCGTGGAAGCTACCCAAGCTGCGAGCATCATTGGCACTAGCAGTTAGAGAAGCCGTTTTAGCCCGAGCCACGGCTAATTGGGTGGACAAAAAGGTGGGCGCAGAGAGTACTTCTGGGGACAGATGCACCAGCGGTGGAGGTTGTATTTAAACCCAGCGAGAACCTGGGGAGAGGTGTTGACAGAGGCAGTGACACTAGATATGTGTACCTTAATGTGCAAGCTTAATTGAAATGCTTATTTCCAGGCCCATCCGGGGAAATGCTATGCTGCCCATTCAGGAGGGAGATGTTTGCTTAGGTGATTCATGTAAAACAAGCTCATTAGAGGAGACCTAATGAGGGAAGTGTAGTCCTTTTAGGTCACTTTGAGGTCGACTAGTGTCAAGGGAGCGGCTACTGTAAAGGTTACAGCGCCAACAGGGTCTCTGGAGTTGAATGTGGGGGTGTCAGGTATCCGCCGTTTTGACCACTGAGGGAGGACAACCCTCTGAAGACCCACTTTGATGTACAAATGCATGAGTTGAAGAAGAGCGAGTACATTGTTGGTGACGTGCTACAGCACAATACTATGCGAGGGTGCTAATTCCTCCGATCATCAAGAGAGGACAAGAGGCTAGATGTAAAGGGGGGGGCTAGGATTGATGAAAATAACAGAATGCAAGGGTGGGGGGGGGTTAGAGTTGGCCAACAGCTTTTGATGGGTTAGTTCAAAGCGTAGAGCAGATGGTGTTTTTGGAACAATCAAACAACTTCTGGTGTTTTCTGGCGATAGCCAGTATAAACTGTTTTTCTCCTTTCTTAAAGTTCAATTTCCTCATCTCTCCAGGTCATTGTTGACAGCTGTTCTCTGGTAGGGCCCGCCTCAAGCTCCATGAGAGACGTCTGCTTCTGAAGGATGGGAAGCCTGTTTGCAGCGCACATCCTCCACAACATGGGCACACTGTCGCCTTGAAGTTGGCTGGGTGGATTACTGGAGGTGAATGCAGTGAAGCAGACAACCCATGGCCCAACATCTTGATTATGATATATTGAACCACAGAACCACATTTACTGCCTGTTCAGTGCTGGCAGGTGTTTGCATATTCATACTGCAGATGGTGTTATGAAGGGAGCTTTTGTTATCGCCCTTGCCAGCAACGTTGCATCAAGAAAATCAGTTGTATGCAGACAATAAACAATTAATAATGATGACTTTAAGAACTCTTGTGTAGCCTACAACTTGAGAATACTGTTTGCACAGTAACATGCAGTAAAACATAATAATTGTGTGCTGGTAATGTGGCACCGAGGGATTATGTGGGTACGTTACATTTGAATACCTTGTTCCTATCCCCTTTGTGAAATTCTCTCTCTCTCTCTCTCTCTCTTTCTCTCTCTCTCTCTCTCTCTATGAATTAGCCACTATCTGATTGATTAAGCAACAAGAGTATGTAGCTAAACCCTTTACCCAAAAAAACAATTCCACCCACACTGCACATCTGCATAGTCTTTATTAATTAGTCTCAACAAATGGCATTTCCCGCCACACAACTCAGCTTGTTTGCAATGCAAATACACGAATACGCGTCTCTCGTGACACTTATATGTGGGCTATG
Source organism: Forbesichthys agassizii (assembly GCA_026546735.1). Taxonomy (NCBI): domain Eukaryota; kingdom Metazoa; phylum Chordata; class Actinopteri; order Percopsiformes; family Amblyopsidae; genus Forbesichthys; species Forbesichthys agassizii. Next base: position 5,427 of record JAODLL010001385.1, on the reverse strand, counting down.
TGAGCTCAGCAGACATGCAGCTGGCCTGAAAGTATGGGGAAATGCGAGACGAGTTGAAAGCAGCAGGATTCACAGTCGTCCAACTTTAATAGTGTTGAGATCAAATTCCGCTCAATTTGTTCCATGCTGATGGTGTTTACTCTTGTTATAAATCCAAGGGGCCTAATGTGAGTTAAGTCCAAAGCCATATGGTTAACAGTACATCTGGAGGTAGCTACCCCTCTGCTATCAAATAATTACAGGTAGGTATTTGACTGGTTTGGACAACTGGAGTCAGCAGTCTGTTGAGAGGTCTGAACCACCTATCCTTGTTTTAAATCTGCCTCGTTCTGGCAGGGCACCAGTGCGTACTGTATTTACATGTTAATTTCCATAACCCTGGGGTCAGATAACTCTCTTTTACTTATATTGGGCTAAAAATGCTGAGGCGGATGTAAATCTGAGCAGTAAAATTATGATAAAGGACAATTCTGTTGTGGATTTGGGTCTTTACTTAAGCTGTAAAGCAATGGGGTGGGTAATGTTTAGATTACTCTCAATTGACTGCATGGAGGTTGAAGCTAGGTTTTTTTTTTTTATCTCATAGGTGCATGGAACAAGTGATGTTCCAAAGGGCATTACTGTAAGTCTGAGGACATTTTAGTTACTTTTGTAGCCAAAGATACTTAACCAAACTTGGAGAAGGACTGTCGATTAAGTACAGTTAAAATCACATAGACATGTGTCTATTAGATCACTATATGTAGTTTACTTTGAAAAAAGTAAACATTTATATTACGTTACAGTATGACTGAAAGTAATAAAGAAATTATGGTTTAAACACTAACTGTTTACAGTGGAATTTAAAACATCCCATAACTTACAGTAAAGATGCACGTAAACACCTACATAACAAATCATCTGAAAGGTAATATAATCAGATAGTATATAACACATTGGTTATTTTTTAATGTCATACTAGAATGATTACGGTAAAGGCACCCCTGCATATTATCTTGCTCTAATAGTCACAACGCCTGCAGAGTCCCCAGAGAAATGTAAACACAGAGAAATAAAGCAACAGAGTCAGGCCTGTGTCAATGTGCACAGCTACAGTATAAATGTGTGTCTTGAGAAATGGTTAACAAGCGTGCCAATATTTCAATTTTTAAAGGCAGGGCAATTAACAAGTGTAATGCATTCATGTGGGTCTGTTAGGGCTGCCTGGGTTCGTACAAGGCAAGACAACTCCACGAAATCTCCACTTACTTGAGTACTTGAGCTCCACAGATCATAAACTCTGTCCATCTCTACAATATGTTTTATTTACATTCATGTAAAATACTTTAAAAAAAAAAAACTTAATTAATCTTGCTTAGGTCAGATACTGAACCACAATGTACCAGTCACGCCTACGTATTGAGTGGAGGTGTCAATAATGGGATATTTGGCTGAGGAAGTGTTTAGCACTACAGAAGATTTGAAGAAAGCGGTTCTACACAATATCATCTGAAATGCTTAGCCGTGCACCGTGCAAAATAGCTGTGATATGAAAGACACAGGATGAACCAAAAGATGGCATACGTCAGCTGGATTTGAGTTGAGTGCATGCGCACGTGTGTGTATGTGTGTGTGCGTGTGTGTGTACTGTATGTGTGCGCGTGTGTGTGTGTGTTGAGTAGCACATACATTAATCATCATGTTCAATATGTGCACCTTTCGTCCTCAGGTAGGCCTGCAGTGTCCAGTATGAATCTGATTTGCGTGTTGTTCCACTCTGCTTACTATGAACGCCCATGTGTCTGTGTGCCAACAGCTGCTTCTCCTCAATATTTACCACTTGCTAGTCCTTGCTCATGCCCCCCACCCCCCCACCCTCTCCCCATGGAGATGGACAGTATAGGCCAAGCCACTGTGCTGTCTGGTCCTGTGTGTGTGTGTGGGTGGGTGTGGGGGGGCACCTGTATCTGCCTCTCCCGCACCTTGCTGATGGCTATCACTTATGAATTCAACACCTCCTCTAAGTGTATAGAGACAATAAGGCACATACACAGCATTGCTTTCACTTTATGCTGCCAATGTGCCATATTTTCAGTTATATTACAATGGCTACAATAATTTTAATGGACATTTCCACATATAAAATTGTGATTGTATTGTCAGTGCAGGCATGGCAACTGATAACACTGTAGAATTATTGTAGGTCCTGGACAACCTGGGACAACCTGGGCACTTTAACTCCTGGACTGGTGTATAGGGGCCTTTTCCACAAAGCTGAGTATTCCTATTGTGTTAGCCAAATGGAAAACACTACATATTTCTGTTGGAGTAATATCACCTAGCACCTTTTCAAGTATTTTTAAATGTATATATGCTATTATATTTTGAATGAAATGCATTACATTGTGCATTAAATGGGTTAAACTAAGTATATGAAATATGTTTTGTAATGGTCAGTCAAATATAACACTAATGCCACAGGAGGATGTGCTCTGGTCCAAGTGTTGACCATGTCTCAGGATGTGTTCTGTATTCAGTGATTTGTAAGATACAAATAAAGCAAATGTATTATTATTATTATTATTATTATTATTATAAAGTTAACATTTATCAAAGTGTTTTACATATGATGAGGCAAGTAGAAGTCATTTGCAATCAAGTTATTCTGCATTGGGAGTGATCAAATTGATACCCAGCACAAATAAATCACAGTTCAATTAAAGTTCATTTAATTTGCAGAGTGGTTTAATTAGGAGGCGGGTCTTTGCGCAGGCAGCCAAGGCTGTGCTGAAGATATACACTTTACCTGTCACTTGGGGGTGGTAAAGTGAAAGGGAAAGGAACACTGCGGGATAAGAAGTGTGCACCAAGGGGGAGATAAGTCGAATATCAACAATTAGCTACTTGGTCTAAGGCTAAGGTCTGCACTGTATTTGTGTAAAGAACAAGCTTGTGAACGCCAATTAATGATCTCCTGTGCAAACCTTTTTGGGTTAAATTACACATTCAGAGTTGTTGTGTGGGGGTGTGACCCTATCATATTGAGCATTCATCACAGACACGCCATTACACTCTGTGACATTAACTGTAGGCAGACTTCGCTCGTTGATGGGGACAAACTACAAGGGACGCAAACACCAACAACTGTTAATCATTACACCCGCACTGGAGCACACCTCACATAATGAATAGAATGGAGCCATCATTCGTAATGGCTCTCTAAATAGCATTGTATGCTTTATTAGTCACACTTAATGGTGTCAAAGAGAGCTGTGAGTGATGCAAAATCCCATTGTTCAGGGATCTCCTCTTACTGTGAACGGCCCTCGATCGAAAAGAGATTTCTTTACAAAAGAGGCTCAATGTGTTTTACACGCTGGGCTTACTTTGTTTATTTTGGAGGAAATTGTGCATGTTCTCATAAAAAATATTGATGGCAGAAATGTGTGCATAACGCCATAGCAGAGTAGCATTTGGGTCAACAAAATCCCATTCCTTTTAAATGATTAAATAGGCGGCTATTTTGATATTTGGAATCCTATGCCATCCACATGGCATATAATAAAACCAAAAGATAAATATCCATAAATATCCATTATATACAGAATGGGTTATATACTGTATATAATGTACTGTATGTTTGTCTGATAGTTGCAAGCATCTTCTGGTTGAAAAGTCTCTAACATTGAGTAATATCGATGAACATGTCAAGAAACTGATCCTGATCTGAATCGTGAAGCAAATTAATAAGGAAATAACATATAATTATCAAGATTGAGAGAGCAAAACCTGCAAGCAAGTTTCATGTAATGTTTGAGCATTGCTCTACTTACGTTGAATGTCAATTGTGATGCTTGTCTCCTTTCCATTGGGTATTGCCTTGTTAGAAGCCTTACAGATGATCTGCTGGCCTGTTTCGATGTTAGTGGGCGACAGGTAAAGTGTGCTGATTGTACTTTCCCTCCGCCCATCACGGAGCAATGTCTGCAAAAAACCGAAGCTTTGTTAGACATAGGAAACTGAAACACCTCTTTTGTTTTTAGCTGCCAAATAATAAATATAGGTAACTTTTTCTCCAAGCACAGACTAGGTTCATATAATCATTTATAGCTTCATTATAATCATAATTAACATAAATATATTTTTGTTATATGCTACTGAGCATTGTACTTGACAAATGTAGGCCTATATGCTCTTGAAATTAGAGATTTGTTGGCAATTGGAGACAAAACTCTTTCTGCATAGGTATTCCGCATAAAAAATAATACAAACACAAAACGTATTTTCACTGGATGAAAGTATTCAGAAAAAACAGCAAAATCAAAGACACTAAAACAAATTTAAAACATAAATGCAGGCAGAGGTCTAGAATAAATATAATTCAGAAAATGATATTTCTGTGGTACACTTTAAAAAGCACTTAATTCAGGAATATACACATGATGACTCTGAAGTAACAAATTCAGAACACATCCTCTCACATGTAATTCTGCACCAAGGCTCATTGATAAAAAATAAAATACAATAAATAAATGTTTTTGAGCCTCTTTTGTGCATCTGGGAAGCTGTGCTCTAGTGGCTGACTTGTCATACATCACAAAGGAAATCAATCTTCTTTTCAGCTCTCATCCTCTGAGCCTTACATAGAAGAAACCATCTGGAATCGCTTGGTAGCGCTCAGTAGCACTGGCTCTCCTTCAACAACCCAGAGAAGGGCTCTGGGAGTCCTTGCTAACTAGTGCGGGACGCCACAGATCCACCTACTAGAACAAATTGGCTGGGCAAAGGGGGCACTGGTTACCCAACCAAAAAGTCTAGATGCATTTAAGCCTCTTAAAAGAAACACTTATTGTTGCTTTGTGTTCTTCTAGTTCTCAGGAGGTTTAGGCTTTATTCATTGTAGGCTTTATATGTGATATTTGTTTTCTATTTCAGATACATGCAGATGTTTCCACTCTTTTCAAAGCAGTAAAGGATTAACCAGCATACACAGCTGTCTACAGCATACAGACCAGTAACTGCACATAGGCAACATTAGGGGGGTGCTTGGAGGGGCTTGGACACCCCTGTAGCACCCACAATACATTGTATTACCTTTTTCACACATTAATGTACATGTTTTCACTAAATAAAATTAGGTGTTTGACTGTGTGACATTATTTGACAATAATGACTGAACTGTTTTTGTATTTAGGCTATTCATTTATCAATAGCATGACTTATTCTTTGTGCTGTACTCACTCAAATAAAGCTGGTATCATGACAAAATCGATGGGCTGTTGAAAACAGATCACGGTTCGGAACGACACCAGCAGATGATATTATGATGATGATCATATAGTTCCATGGTTGTGAAAAGCGTATAATGTTTTTTTTTTACAGTTTTTGTGATGTTGCGTTGTGGTGGCCTATCTTGTTTGTTGCTGTTTTGAGCTGGTGCTCTAGACC
>JAODLL010001384.1:0-13197 GCA_026546735.1 Forbesichthys agassizii | reverse complement strand
CTCTCTCTCTCTCTCTCTCTCTCTCTCTCTCTCTCTCTCTCTCTCTCTCTCTCTCTCTCTCTCTCTCTAACACACAAACACACGCACAGAGCATACAGCGACAGCTGATACGTGTTCCTCAAGGCCAATGAGTAGGCCATTGTATTGTTTAGGTAAAGGTATTTCTCCCGACGACGATTCCAGCCAACTACATTCAGAAAAGTACATGCAAAAATGTGTTTTATTCGCTTCAAGATTTGTAGCCTACCTACTTTGCCAAGCAATGAAACTGGTGTAACTAATCCCAAGGAATAATTAATGTCACATATAGCGAAACAGATTTGGTTAACGTTTGTCTTTGCTTGAGTTCGCAGCAAACTGTTTGATGGGGTAGTTCTCAGCAAACACACATTGACGCTGGACGAAGGTTGACAGTTTCAATCTAATATCTTTGGAATGTTTACACAAACTCTGAACTCACCTCTATCATTTTGCTGCTGGTTAAAATATCTACCGGTCTATAGAAAATATGGAATATGTCGCCGCAATCCTGAAATTATTATATTAAGTTGACATTTTGCCGTTTCTTAATGATAACAATTTTGAGTTCGCTTTAGAAGACACATTACTTACCCACATAGCCTACGATCTCCCAAACATATGAACTGTGTCACTTTCATCCTAAAATACTGGATTAAATTACTTCTCCGTCTGGACAAAATCATGGTCGCTGGTGTAGGGCACATCACTACGTAATTCACAACCAACCTTGACCACGACAGTGTGTTGGATGCTTGTTTTGAATATATAATGGTTCCCTTGTTTCAGTTAAATTTCTCCCTGCTTCCCTTGTCGACTACTTGGACTAGGCCTATAGTCGGTCATTCCACCCTTGTCATTTCTTGTCTGCCCTTAAAATGACAATAATATAAATTATCGCGATTATTTCTGGGACAATGAATCGGCCAACAAAAAACAGTTATTGTGACAGGCCTAGCGAAGCAGGTACACCATAGACACATTTGTGATCATGACTGAAGTCTGGGGGAGATTCATACAGAACTGCATTTTATGCTACAGACATTACTGGTCTGGACGAACAGCTGTTCCCGACTACAGCAAAGTTCCGCTAGCATTATCTTAAATTAGCCGACATGCCTAACAAGTGGGATCTTTGCTTTCATGAATAGCCTATATTTGCGTGTTCTAAAAGACACCCATTTAGACCATACTTATAAAACTAGAGCACCAAAACACTTAAAACTAATTTTACAAGACAATGAACACAATGACATGACATTCTGGAACTAGAACTTTTAGGTATACATAGATTATTGCCGGTTCTAGTGTGAAAACTGCGACCAAAAATGGGACCATAACAACTCCATGTGTAGTGCTCTAACCACTGCGTGAGTTGTTTAGTTGTTTTTCTAGGCTAAAGGTAATGGAAAAGCTACATATAAGCAGCCTGTATTAGTGCTGAGAGTGAAAGACTCGCGCAGCTCTGTTTATTAACAAAAGAAGAAAGCAATTTACCTGTGAGAGAGCAGCGGAAATGTGTACTCAACCTAGATAAGCTATGTTTGTTGCCTGTTTAGGCAAACTGTCAACGCTGGCTTTGCAAAGAAGCATTTTAACTTGAAGCACTTTCAAATACATAAACATTTCCAATAAAGTCAATAAGGATGCCCTCCCCCCGTCCCAATTTTTTTTAAAGCACTGGTATTGGTACTCGGTATCAGCCGATACTCTTAACTAAGTACTTGGTACTCGTATCAGTCTTAAAAAACTGGTATCGGTGCACCTCTACTTTTAAATGATGATGTGTTATTCTGCTTCTATATTTCTATTGCACACATGATACAGAAAAACAAATGGACTCGAGGCGAATAAAGCAGTGTCAGCTCTGCAGCACAGTCCATCTCACTCATTGATTAACATTGGATGCATCCTGCAGTGTGCAGTGTACTGAAGTATGCACCGGTGGCCAACAGGAGGCAATGGGCACTTATAGATTTCTGTTAGCGTGCTTGGAAAGACTGTAAAACACGGAACCACTGAAGGGAGGCAGAAGAATACTTCTTGTTGAGTAACGGTGGTCACACACAAAGCTTTGGCTATGGCCATAACACATTAAATCCGACAAAGCATATTTGTTTTAAATGGAAAGGAACACATATTCAGTGTAAAATGAAATAAAAAGTAAAATAAAAGATGGAGAGATGGAGAGACAGCTTATGGCAGGCAGAAACTGACAAGGGAATGTGACAAATAGGAATTAGGGCAGCTAAATTTAACTGTTGGGAACTATCGGTGTATGCAGCAACACTGGGGGGGTACAGTATGAGAAAAAATATTCTTTGTTTTGCTTCCCTCTCCCCTCCCGTATCTCAAGAAGAATTAATCTCAGGCCAATCGCTGATATGGCGCACAACTCCCAATTTATTTCTCCTTTAGGCAGGATGAGGGAATCAGCTCCTATTTTTCATGCAGTTAATTAGCCCAATAGAGCAGCACTGCAGGTTGGCAAGTCTGTGAAGCAATAACCCCCATATACGTAGGGCTGTTGATAGTGAAATGACCATGGCGCTGGGCATTATTCACACATATCAGCAAGTACTGTACAGTTCAGCAACACAAGTTTTACATATTATGCGTTTCACATAATAAAATATATGGCTACTACTGATGAATCATTTACAAACTAATAAAATATCTAACTATTTTGTGTTCACATTCATACCTTTAGTTTCTTAATATTAAAGGAACATGAAATGTAAACACAATTCCCTTTGTAAAACTGCAACTAATAAATATTTTCATAATCAATCCGCAGATTATTTCTTACTTTTTTATGCAATTACTTTTAACTATAGGGCAATGATATTAAGTCCTATTTGAAATGTGCTTTTAGATAATATCTGTGTTGACTTGCCTTAATTACTCACCATGTGATTGTGCTACGTAGATTGTGATGGATGTTGAAACCAACAGTTGGGAAATTTAAAAACATTTGAACATGCTAGGCAGGGCATAAGAATGTCAGCTATATCAAGATATGGAGGATTAGGGAGGGAGAGAAGACAGTGGATAAATAAGCAGAGATATATGGAAAGAGAGATACTGGGAAGAGACGGACTTTAGAAAACCCAATCTCAAAGTATTTTTCAAATGTTTTCACTTAGCGTTGAAACACTGAAATTGTAGTGTTGTGATTGTCTTTCTATTTCCTTTCCTTTGTGCAGTAAAAAACACACAAACTGCCCAAACCGTAGGTGTGGAATGGGGTCCGTGTCGTTTGGGAAATGCATTGCTGCAGGGCTTGGAGAGCAGCCTCGTGAGATCATCCTGATCCAATTAGCTACAGTTTGACTTTGCAGAGATTATCAGTCTAGACCTGTGCTGTGCGATAAAGCGATATATATCGTATGACGATAGAAAAACATCTACCGTCTTAAATTATGCTTTATCGTTTATTGTTGTTTGGAAAATCACACTCTTTACTGCACACATTTTTATCATTTGGAGTCCGTATGTGGAGTGAGCCCTGCCAGCCCCGCAGTGGAGCAGAGAGCACGGCGCAGCAGCTCGTGATCAGAAAAACATTGGTGAGGCAGATTCGTACTGAGTCTTATGAACGATTAAGTTTAACCTGGTAGCCAAAAGCTGTGGTGCATCGCCGATGCTACTGCTGCAAAGTAAACAAAACGCGCTAGCTAGCTACCTGGCAGAACACATGGACATTACATTCGGGACATACAGCCTGACCATGACATAGTTAAGACTATGAATAGGTTCGATTACATTTCCTACCTCTGTATTTTGTTTCTAGGTCTGGCAAGTTCCTAGAATATACAATCTTTCAAACAAATTATCTTAAAGAAACCACACGTTTCTCTTCACCATGATTGCCATGGTCTAGTAGTCACTGTATGTGTTATGTTTGCGTTAGTAAAAGATCATAAATTACAGCAAAACGATGTAGAGACTATATTATGTTTATTTGAACTCAGTGTAACACAGTCTGAGTTCACCTCCTCTGCTCACTGTGATTCAGAGGCTGCCCCTCTCCACATACACAATGTGTTATTTAGAATAGTTCTGTTGTATGAATGTGAGCACGAGCCTGAAGAGGGAGGGGGTGGGGTGTCATTGGATGACAATACACTATTTATTAATTGAATTTATCTATACCGGGATATGACATGTTGGTCATATTGCACACCCCTACTGGATCTCCTCCAATCAACGAGTATAAAGGCGGTGTACATTTCGATACATTTTCCTTACATACAATTGGACTTCCTACCTTTATCTTGCCCCATTGAACTGTTTAACATCAGCTCAAGTGCCGGTGGTAACCGGAATGCATGATGTGCTCTGATGTCATCTTGGGAAAAGCTCAGGCCTGATTGTTTTTTACACGGGCAACAAACACTTTACTTCTGAGCGGATCCCAACTGATAGTTATTACTGTTCATAATTACAGGAGTAAAAGATAAATGTGCAATGCACAGTTGGAGATCTGAGCGGAAGACAAATGTACTTGTGATACAGTATAAATGTGATATAAATAGCAGGGATGGATCCTTAAGAGACGGTCAAATGACACAGAGAACTCCAGAATCTCAGATAAAGCCAGCAGAAAGATTCAGTGCTGAGTTCAGTCTACTGTCACCGGCAGGGATATTAATGTCTTCTGCCTTCACATCGATCCGCAGCTGTTCTGACTCACTGTGGCAGAGATACCATTTGTGTTAGTGAAACAACGGGATGGAAAGAGAATAGAGATATGGAATATTGAACTATATTCAAAGCAATATTCTGAAAAAACAGACAGGGAGAATGATTTAAGATGGGAGAATTTTAGATTTTCCAAAGAACCGACTGAACAAATGGAATACTTAATTTGAACATGAACAGTCAGGTAAAAGCTATATTTTGCTAATGTGCTCCCCCTTGCACAGTACAGGCATCCATACTGTTGTACCTGTGGCAACTATGAGAATAATTACACGCTGCACTGTGGGCGTTCAGACTGTTCAGAATAATTCATTTAGGCTGCAGTCAACTTCCCTGGGAGTGGTTCAGAGTAAATATCACACAAGGAGAAACCTTGAAACAAAGTACAAGCTATATGTCTGTGGGTGTGTGTGTGTGTGCGTGTGTGTGCTTAATGAAATCGGTCTGTAACAACAGATTGATGAAATTTGAAAACTGGAATGCCATTTGAGAGCAGCACATGGGAGACAAGTTAACACTCAAATTTCACAGAGGACAAAGGTGAGCTAGCACAAGCGCAAAGCATACAGTACTATAGATGCAGTGAGATAAATATACTAGAGCAGACCTATTAGCGATGCCTAAATTCAGATGTCAACATCTACAAAACCAACTATTTCTTCAACTAGTAAGTACTGTGTGTGTAGTGCCATGTAATGCCAGATATGTATAGCTCTTTCATATAATTAACTTTACATTAATTTTAAGGATAACTGATGAATATCCATTGCTGTCACTTGTACACATTATTTTTAAAAGCTGCAAGATACAACTAAAATAATAGAATGCAAACATAACACACACACAAATCAAATTACTTCACGGTCAAAAAAGTTATAAATACTGTTACAGTGTTTTCTCCCACTTCCAGCTAAATCAGATTGACTACCATCAGGCATTTAATTTAAACAGGAGCTCTTTAGACAGGCTTTAAGAATGGCGCCGGGAGAGAAAATATGAATGGAGATGGACCAGTCGATACGGGAAAGGCTTTTTATAGCTGATCATCGCACAAATGTTTAAATAACAGAAACACACAAGTATTTATCAAACATATAATTCCAGGCATGTTGTATAATTAGACAATTGTTTTTGACAGGTCACTTTTCCTCAGCCCAAGAATCTATAAATATTTATGAAATTATATCAAACTACTTATTATAGAGTATTATACGTTTCTTGCAAGTGTTTTATGTTTACCGTTGTCAGTAAAACTTGTTTAAATATGTTGGATATAGCGTTGGAAAGAGCGGCCCCTGGTGGAGAGAATAAACAGTTAAAGCTACAGAGTTCAAAAATGGAATACCGTGAGCTGGTTACGGTGTTCCGCTGTTGTGGAGGTCAGTTTTCTATATTTCAACAAATACTATTGGTCCAACAGCATGTCAATCAAAGCTCAACATGTTGCCAAGCCTTTTCTGGCAACTGTGATCGTAACTTCGTTGGTTCTCTTTGAAGCCTCGTTGCTTCGTCGCTACTCATCCCGTTTTGTCCAAAACACCGTGAGCCTAGGGAATACATACAGTACATATTCTTTTGTTACCACTTGGAATCAGCACATTGTCATAGCCGTTTCTAGCTAGCCATTCAGGCACAGTCACCTTGAGACTGCACATTACAAGAAGCCTGATAATCTTCACAGTGGAACAGAATATGGATGATCTCCCTGCAGAGCAAACATGACTCCCTGATGCAGGGCTTCGTTTTGAGAGTCCACCACCAGCCAATACGCCTTATTCATAAATATTACTGTGGAGGGGCTGGTAAATTGATATTGATACGAGTGATAATTGAGAGTGAGGAGATTTGTAATTTCACTGTATTATGAGAAGCACACGAAATGGATGGATGAAAAGAATGAGTGGAGGTGAAGGGAGAGAAAGAGGGGAAAATAATGCCCGCATTGATCTATGTTTGATGTGATGCAGCTTCCAGGGTGCTGCTATTGATCTGGAATTCCTAAGAAAGCATCAATCAAAATCAAACCGTTAGTTATGGTGCCGTCAGCATTCAACGTTGCATTACTGGGCTCTACTCATGTGACGACGGCTGTAACATCTTCTTTTTATTTTGCTATTTTTGATGAAGGGAGAACAGAAGGCCACGCTGATAAAACGTTTACATGTGGAAGTGAAAGGGGAAGGAAAGAACATTTGTCACACACAAGTAGGAGTGTCTCTTGGATGTCTACTTCATAATGTCCTTCAATGGACAGTAATACTGTATGACAAGCCATACAATTTAGTTTTGTGTAATGTGTAGTGCAGGTTAGATGTTTCCAGTATAGCGCTGCCAAACTAGTAAATAGACTGCATATACTTCTTTGTTCACTTGCTTTTGAATAAGGAACAAAATATCTATAGCATCCGGGGGCATATCGTTATAGTAAATCTAAATGGTGAAACTGTTTCTACATGTTTTGGGGAATGAGAAGAGAGACAAAATAGAAAGAGAAGGGAAAAATACTTTGTTTAAAACATTAAAACATGGATCTGCATGTATCACAATGTGTTTGAGGTCCACGGAGAACAGGATCTCAGTGATTTTTAACTTTAACTGCTTTCGTTTAGCAGTTCACTAGCCGCACAATTCAGACAGGATTTAAAATGGCTACTGCCCTTTCTCCAGGGAGATTACATTAGTGATTTGGGAATTTAAAGGTGCTGTGAGGTTAGTTCTCATTTAACAATTAGATCAAGTTTTTTTATGCCTGCACTTATTACAAATGCCAGCCTCCAGTAGGTTTTCAATTTATTAAAAATCTATTAGAAAATGTGCATAACTGGAAGTTAAACAAAAAGGGTTTAAAAGCTTAACATATGTTTTGTTATAGGTGCTTCTAGCTCTAGAAAGTGCCCTTCATATTACTATAACATCTTCTCTTAAAATATACTTACAAGTTCAAACCTCAGCTACTGTCAGAATTCGTGGAGAGAGTTATGTCACAATAAGTATATGTGTAGCTTTTTTTGTGTTAAGTATTTTGATGTTTTAACTGACGTGTAAAATGCCTCACTGATCATACAGGTACATTGCCTAAAGGACATAAAGGACAAATTACATAAAGTATTGGTGTAGTAATTTCTACAGTAGTTTAGCTATATCTACATGTACTGTAGAGGACTGTAATTACATTTACCTACAACATTCAAGCAGACTATATAACTGATGTACTGTACATAACCCTAGACTATAGCAAATACCTGAGAGTCTATGGTTCAAACTTTAAGATAATAACACTTTTAACATTAAATTAAAAGACATCATAAAAAATACATGAATAAAGAATTAAGTAAAAACATTTCTCAACACTAATACACTCACATGTAATGCTATATGCTAGAAAATGTATAGGAATTCATTTAAAGATGATTGCAACACAGGCAGTCATATCAGCTCAAGCTGATTGTATTCACTGCTAAATTCATACAATAATAAACCATGCATCTAACCTCTCGGTTACATGTGGCCTGTCTACTGTTGTAGAATGCACTGTGTATTCTTGTAGACACTCAAACAGTCATAATGCATATTTGCTCAACTCTGTCAAACTAATTGCTCCGTTGCATATTACATATTTCTATTCTGGTTCCCCCATGTCGAGCTGATGATGTGTATCCCTGCTGTTTATTTACTTACTGTGACATTTCTTATGATGAATTCTTATTGCATAATTAGCTATTGGCGTTATCTGTTCACTGCTCATTATGCCTGCTGCTGTGAAAACGTCATTTAAATAAGGTGAGCTATTGTCGTCCAACTAATGTCCTAATGGATGCACAGAGGAGTGGTTCAGGATGAGGACGGACAAGCCAAGGTGAAGAACGTCAGTTCAGCTTATCGACAGCTTCACCCCCATGGGGATAAACACAGGAAAGGTGTGCATGCTCACTTGTGTGTGTGTGCGTGTGAGTGTGTGTGTGTGTGCGGGTGTGTGTGCGCGCGCGTGTGTGTGTGTGCATCAGTCCTGATGATCTGACATGTCAACTTGAGTAAAGGCCTCTTCCTTCGCTGATGCCCTGAGGAGATGCTGACATTCTCAGCAATAATTCTTGTGTGGTGTGTGTGGGTGTGTGTGTGTGTGTCTGTGTGCATGTGTAGCACATGCACTGTACAGTACATGTGTGCTTTTCCTCTGTGTCTCAAGGTGAGTGGCCAAGCCGGGCAGAGAAAGAATAGAAGAGCTGGCGTGATTCTCTGAGATAGCAGTAACTTCTACCGAGGCAATTCTCAGTGCTGACAGTAAGATAGCGTACAATGCCTAATGCATTCTGGGAGTGGAGTCAACCCTGCAGCACCTAGCCATTATTTCAGCTGGTCAGCGCTCCTTAAAGATAAACTCTTCCTTCCGCCCGTGCGTGTCACAAGTGTTGTTCCACCTAGCTAATTATTTAGCCTCCTCTTTGGGCTCTACTCAATGTTTAAAACACAGTGCTCCAGAGCTGGCTTTATAACTGAGGTGTATGGAGGTTTCTGAATGTACACACATTATCCTCAGTACCTACAACCTACAGTACAGTTTCACTCTTACATACAGTACATACTGTACATACATACGTTCATACATTTATACATACAGTACATACATACACGGCAGGAGTAAGTTGTTGCATGCAAAGGTTAAACTGTACACTGAAAAAGACACTGGCAGTACAATTTCTGTAATATCTTTGGAATTGTTCGTGGAACGTGCATCGCACTCCGCAGCAGGATATGCTTGCCTCATTCATATATTCATTACATGTTCAAATGCAGGAAGTCTACGGCTTGCATGGCCTGAGGTGTTCACATGGCCCACTTGTGAAATTGTGGAGGATAGGGAGAGTTGTGGAGGTTTTAAAAAATGTGTGGAAAATTAGGACAAATTTGTACTTAATTTTTTTATTTTTTTATTAAACCAAGCAACCATTTTAAGAAGGGAAACATATTATAATATATATATATATATATATATATATATTGTTGCATTGCATTTGACAGGGCTTTGCAATATTGCAATTATATTAAATGATAAGCAATAGGATTTGTTAAGTCATTAAAATTCCATAAACAGCTACAAAAACAATAATGAATTTGGATCCTGCTTGTCTGTCTTAATAAAACAAGACACATTATATAATGTTATACATTATGTTATGTATGTTGTCTTTGGACCAACATTGAGATTGATGTAAAAATAACTGGAAGAATAAAGACACATGCACAACCACACACACACACGCACACACACCAGAGACAGCAACATTTAATCTACAGTGTTTGCATACTGTATGTAGCTGCATTGAAAAAAAATGCAATCAGGTCGGCAATATTGACAGCAGTCACAAGTGTGATGCTGCTATTTACAAAACACGATTTATACAAACGCCTCAGCAAAAGGAATTGACTATCACAAATGTGCGGATCGAGTGCATACAAGAAATAATTGGTTCCATATCTATTGTGCTCTTCATCCTATTTGTTTGACTTTTTCTCCAATAAGCCCCCGTGACCATCAAACACAAACACACAGCTTTTTTGGACAAAGGCTCAATGTTACATACAAAACCAACACATTTTAAGATGAAAGATATTTGTGAAGGCACTGTATTGACCGAGCAGGGGCTTACACCGCAGACAAAGAGGAAACACTCACAGCCCTTAGAGACACGTGTGGTTCGCTGTACCTGTTCGTGCATACAGTACTGTAAGCCATCTGGCACATAAATAGACACTGGGAGGAAACAAAACAAGGTATTATGTACTTTAATTGAAAGCTGAACAGCGCAGAGCTTTGCGGCCCAGCTTGTTAAAAACGTCTAACTAAATGTGCTAAAGTTAAGATTGGCAGAGCCAGCGGCTTCATATTATGTCAACAGAAGGTACTACACAAACACTAGGTAGACATAAAAGCCACTGAAAAGAATCAAAATCAATCGAGCATGAAATCTTTAAACTGTTAGCACATTTGAACACCCCACTGTGAACTGTAATGTTTTGAAGAAAGAGCAGCACTGATTGGCTGGACACAACAATTCACACACACACACATATTTCTGGCTGCCATCTACAGTATAAATACTTTGATTACTTCCACACATCCACATACTGTACAGTAGCACTGGTCCCAGCCAACCTTCTATCACACTGCTTCAAGTCCCTGACAGGGCAACCTCAAAAGCCCCAATGGGCTTAGATTTACCCTCTTTTGGCAGAGCCAAAATTGCCTTAGGATAGCCAAACACTATTTTCACATTCACTCTCGCCTTCTGCCGCTCCCTTTCATCCTCTCAGGGCCTGCAAATAGGGAGATATTCCTAGAGTCGCGCTGTGAGGGTGTCCGGGGAGTGCTTGTGTGTCTGACGGGGAAGCTATTAAGTGGCACGTAAACGCAACAGCTGTGCTAATATGCAGGATTCACATGATGTCTCCGGGTTAGTGAGCAGGCATTATTTGCCCCGGCCGGACGCTAAGATGGGATGCAGAAGAGAGGTGAGTGTTAGAGATATAGAGAGATATAGATAGAGATAGATAGAGATATAGAGAGAGATAGATAGAGATAGATAGAGATAGAGATAGATATAGATAGATATAGATAGATAGAGATAGATAGAGATACATATAGATAGAGATAGATAGAGATACATATAGATAGATAGAGATAGATATAGATAGATAGAGATAGATAGAGATACATATAGATAGAGATAGATAGAGATAGATAGAGATAGATAGAGATACATATAGATAGAGATAGATAGAGATACATATAGATAGATAGAGATAGATATAGATAGAGATAGATAGAGATACATATAGATAGATAGAGATAGATATAGATAGATAGAGATACATATAGATAGATAGAGATACATATAGATAGAGATATATATAGATAGAGATAGATAGAGATACATATAGATACATATAGATAGAGATAGATAGAGATACATATAGATAGATAGAGATACATATATATAGAGATATAGAGAGAGAGAAATAGCGATAGATACAGAGAAAGAGAGATAGATAGAGATAGAGAGTACATGTACTGTATGTACAATATTTTGCTTCCCGGACAGTCTCCTGGGTAGACGTTTGACTTCATCGGATCAGAGGTTCACGTGGGTAGGAGAGCACATATTCTGGGGGTTGGTTGCCTCAGTGTTTGGTACCTCTACTTGGTGGGTCATAGCTTGCACTGTGTGGATCTCCCCACCCCTCCTAAGTCTCTCTGGTGCCCATATCATACCAAGCAGCCCAGAGTCTATATGTAGGTTGCTCTCACCTACATTTAAACCAGTGTGGTCCGGCATTTCAACAAGGGCGCCAACAGCCCCAAACCCTGCCCTGCATTCAACAGGCTGTTCCAGAACTCACTTCACGTGGAACTATAGCTTATTGTGTGTGGAAACTGGCACAGGGCGCTTAGAGTCGCCCCACTTGCTTTAGGGAATCACTGAAATAATTTGCTCATTAGCGTGGCCCTTACCTGTACCGCTGAACAAAAGTGAGGTCAATATTCACTGAGCTAAAAGCAGGGGATGAACCCAGAAACACTGAAAGAACGAGAGAAGACCGGAGAGGAGAAGCACCTGAGACAGGCCTAGGCTGAGCAAAGTCAGGCCCGGGAACCAGATGTGGCCCTTTGAGACATTCTACCCAGCCCGCCCGGTACATCAAACATTTAAAAATAATGATACAGCATAAAATTACTAGACTAGCTCTGCAGAATGTTACTTTATTTACTGTTGCGTAAAAAAAAATACATGAACTGTTACGTTTTATTATGAAAATTGTGCTGCATAGGAATAGCCTATATATGCGTAAATGTGCAAGTTGACAAAGTTAGCTATTTTGTGTTGTATTTGTAAAAATTCTAGCATGTTTGTTAACAAAGTAACGTGGCCCGCGAAGTTCTCTGACATTTTCAATGTGGCCCTTAAGTGAAAATAATTGCCCACCCCTGATCTGAGAGAAGGTTTACGAGTGGGGAGGAGGAGCGTTCTGCAGTGCTGAGACGAGGAGAGAACTCTGGCCTCGCTTAGTATGCCTGACAACGGCGTGCGCAGGCAGCTGGCTTCATTATATGTGCACACGTGTTCCTCTAACGGCCGATGAGCGGCCGCTACACGAAGCGATGCACAAGCGCATGCACGCCCCTATCTCTCTGCGCTTCTCCCCTCTCGCTCTCGCAGACAAAACAAAGCGCACAGGAGAGCGAGAATAGCAAAGAGAAACAAAGGCCTTGTGCAGCATGCAGTTCCACAGAATCCCTCCCTGAGTCGGTTCCAGATGGATAAGGCAGAATACCAAGTGGCCCACTTATACGCTACGCAGAGACAAATGGACCAGTCAATCACTGCCGACTGCAGCTGAATAACAAATGCTATCTGATGCCTGTGCACAAGCAATTTGCTCATATTTGTGTACACACACACACACAATATATATATA
>JAODLL010001383.1:0-13197 GCA_026546735.1 Forbesichthys agassizii | reverse complement strand
AGTCTCCCAGTAGAACTATGGAGTCCCCTACTGGAGCCCCATACAGGACTCCATTCAGGGTCTCCAAGAAGGCCGAACACTTTAAACTGCTGTTCGGTGCATAGGCACAGACAACAGTCAGAGTTTTCCCTTCCCAACACCTGTAGGTGCAGGGAGGCGACTCTCTCGTCTACCAGGATAAACTCCAACGTAGCGACGCTCAGCCGGGGGCTTGCTAGTATCCCCACACCCTGGGCAACTCCTGAATAGAATAGAGTCCATCCCCTATCCAGGAGAACGGTTCCAGAACGAAGACTGTGCATAGAGGTAAGCCCCACCAGATTGAAATGGTAGCGTCCACCTCCCGTACAAGTTCTGGGCTCCTTCCCCCACAGCGAGATGACGTTCCACGTTCCCAGAGCCAGCTTATGCTGCCCGGGTCTGGTCTGTCGAGGCCCCCTGACTTTTACTGCCACCCATGTGACAGTGCACCCAACCCCCACGGTTCCTCCAACGAGTGGTGGGCCCATAGGATGGAGAGGGAGGCGCCACGTTGCTTTTTCGGGCAAACCCAGCCACCAGGCGCTCCCCGGCAAGCCCTCCCTCTGGATCTGGCTCCAAACAGGGGCCCCGGGCTTCCTCCGGGCAGGGTAACTCTTTTTCTTAGTGAGTTCTTCATAGGGGTCTTCTGAACCATTCTTAGTCTGGCCCCTGAGACCACTTTGCCTTGGGTGACCCTACCAGGAGCACCAGGCTCCAGACAACACAGCCCTCAGGTTCATTGTGGCACCCAAACTTCTCCACCATGATAAGGTGATGGTTCCTGGAGAGGCAAAATGTATTAGCACCACCTTTATGACAAACACTTTTTAATTGAGGGTTTCAAAGTCAAACTGTATCTCATGAGATCAGGATGGTATCATGAGGCTAATATAGAGCAAATCACATAATGTACAATTAAATAATGAAGCGCAACTCTAAAAATTAAAAATAACCTTATATATTGTGTCTCAATTATCGCAGTGTACTTTGGTCTAACAATAATTTTTTCCCACTCTTCCTCAAGCGGTAGGGTTGATCACGGCTGGCCAGTGTGATACTGTTGTCTGTGGTGGCGTGGAGTTCATGTCAGATGTTCCCATCCGCCACAGCCGCAAGATGAGGAAGACCATGTTGTCCCTAAACAAGGCAAAGACCTTTGGCCAGCGCGTCAGTCTGATCGGCAGCATCCGGCTTGCTCACCTTTCTCCAGAGGTACACACAAATGGTATTATGTATCAGATATGGGGCTAGACTGCAAACCAGTGGTTCTGGTAGACTATCTTGTTGTCTGTAATTTTCACTGACACGTCGTGCATAAACTATATTAACAGTCATTCTCTTTTTTATTTTTAATAATACAAATTATTCCCCCACCCTTTGACCCAACTCACCACCAGATGGGGGTCGGTAGCCAGCTCTGCCCCTCTCACCACCCGAGTGTCCAAAACATGCGGAGATATTTAAAAAAAATATATTTTAGTTTAGTCTTTGTCTCCTTTTATCTTAGCAGGACAGAATCGGATTTATTTAAATAAACACATAATAGAGTATATATGTAGCTTCAGTGAGATAAACGATATTAGGGCAATGCATTTTATTTATTTTATTTAGATACTGATACTCCAATGTTTAAATTTCAAAATATTGGCTACTATACTGCATGAACCTGAAATCAGTTGCTCATGCACGCTGCATACTATAATGCAGTAGGGCTAGTATTTCATGATAAGAAGAATTGGCAGATACGTAGTCTAATTTATTATGTTTAGCCAAATACAAGTTTTCTAGATACTCTGTGCTGCTGCACACAATCGCGCCAGCTAACAGAACATTTTAATGTGGAGAACCACAGAGCCTCAGGCTTCGTATTGTTCCACAACTGTGATGTTGGATTAAATTCCCTACTTTAGCATTGATTGTGTGGCAGGTTTCTCGAATATATCCAATTCTTTTAGGGGCAGGCAAAGCTCAACTGGCTATATCTACACTGATCAGTGCACACGTACATAAACCACTAGAAATGTAAAGACTTCCCACCAAAAATAAATAAATCATTGCTTTTAGCTGGAAAGTGAAATAATCATCATTTTTTACAACCGGCTTCAGAGCTGCCGGCCGCTTGACCCACGTCACTGCACCGCAGCAAGGGGCGGTGTCTGTGCCTTCAAGACAGCTCCCATCTTATCATTTTACATGCCATGGTACAACAGACAAATTAAAAATATTGCCTACGATTAAGCAACTGCATATTAATGACTATACCTGACTATACACTGACTAATGAATAACATTAACATGTCAACACTACGTTTTTGCTGTGGTTCAATTTTCATGCACGCATTAGCGCCATGAAGTGATTACAAGGCTGCGTTCAATTCGGTGTAATGTTTACAGTTCCGTTCGAATGTAGGCAGTTGTGGACTGAATACCAGGCTACAGAACACACACAAAACAGGAAAGAGTTGACCAGTGCATTGCAAAAAGCAATAATTTTTTGCTTTGCTGCTGCTTACTGTAGCTACAGATATCCTGCCCTACAGTCATGGCCGTACCCACGTCACCACGGTCGACCTGTAACTCTGTATTTCTTCCACAATAATTGCCTTAAAACTACACTAGGCTACATTGGTTCTGCAAATATATTGAGTTTGGCGAAGATAACTGACTCCCTCATTTTATCATTGCATATAAACTTCACCGATCACCGACATGGGTGAGTGCATGATCATTTCAACAAATTTTTTACTCGAACGGCAAACCTTTGATTTACATTTAAATTACGATGGCTGTTAATTTACGATTGCCTCCTACCAGCTGGATGTGCCTGGAACACCTCCCAAGGGAGGCGCCCAGGGGGCATCCTTACCAGATGCCCGTACCACCTCAACTGGCTCCTTTAGACGCAAAGGAGCAGCGGCTCTACTCCGAGTTCCTTACGAATAGCTGAGCTTCTCACCCTATCTCTAAGGGAGACGCCAGCCACCCTTTTGAGAAAACCCATTTCGGCCGCTTCAGTGAAAAGGCAACTAATTTTTTAATTTCTTTGCAAGGCATTCCAAGCTGCAGGGGCTGAATATTTAATAGCCCCTTTGCCTAACTCTGTTCTAACAATAGGTACTTATGGCAAATGTAGGTCCTGTGAACGCAGGGAATACCTACTGTCTTTTAAAAGTAATGAAATCACACAAATAAGATGGTAAGATACCCAGCAATGCCTTGTAGATAAAGATATACCAGTGGCTAAGCCTACGAGAGTTTAAGGAAGGCCAGCCAACTTTATCATATAAAATACAATGAGTAAGAGCTTTACAATTTAAAATTAATCTCAAAGCTCCATGATAGAGGGTGTCAAGAAATAATTATACTTTTTTTTTTTTCAGTGTATATAAATATACATATGTGTTTGTGTAGCTCCCTGCAGTAGCAGAGTTCTCCACAGCAGAGTCTATGGGTCACAGTGCTGACCGTCTGGCTGCTGCATTCAGTGTGTCCCGACTGGAGCAAGACAAGTTTGCCCTCCGCTCACACTCCCTTGCTAAGAAGGCCCAGGATGCAGGATTTCTGCAGGACATCATTGCTTTCAAAGTACCTGGTAAATGCTTAACTTGTGTATAAACAGACAGTCCTGACATTCTATTTTTTTATTTCGTCTATCTTATATTTTAATAAGAAAATTAAGCTGTTCGAAACGGAACATGAAACAAACGCCTGTCGAGTAGAGACTGACGAGCCAGTATGTTCATCGAGCCAGCAGAGTTTCTAATATTCGATTTGTAATATAATGTCAAGAGTAATTAGCATTCAAAATAACCTCCACCGACACTATATATGGTTTCGAGCTTTCTTTCTAAATGTTTGTTTGTGTATGGTTTATATTGAGAAAAATGGGAAACTATTGGGGATTTATTAGTGATCAAATAGATGCAAATAGTGTGTAAGTGAAAGAAGCATGTACATATGGTACAATCATAGTTTGCATCGTCTGCTGTGTTGTGAGGATACTCACAAGTCTCAGGACGAGCGCCGCTATGTTGGAGTTTACCCCGGTAGACGAGAGGGTTGCCTCCCTGCGCAAACTGGTTGTGGGGGAGACCTTATGGTCTAGGGTCACAGTTATTAGATATGTTGGATAGAAACATGTTTATATGCATTGCTTGTGCATTATTAACCATGACTACAACTTTGCACATGACGCAACAAGGTTTTCCCTATGGGATTTCTTTTTTTTGGCAGTGAAATAGAAATAGCCAAATATTTTTTATTGGCAGTGGCACATTTGTTTTCTATGATAAATATTGATTTAACTAAGAGATTCGCTGGAAAGAAACATTTTAATATGCTTATTTCAAAAATGTTTACACTCTATTCAGAGGTGCAAACTTGTTCCATTTCGAATCCAAAATAGGTCATATATGTGAATCGTATAGATCCAAAGAGTGTCACCGGTTACGTAAATACGTCGATTTGCAAAATGTACCGTCGACTCGGAAAAATATACCTATAACTATGCTCCAATCTGAAAAAATTGTGACGTCAATGGACTATGAGAGGCAGCAATGAGCGAGTAGTAGTAGTAGAATCCAACACAATACACTTTGTGAAGTTAAGCAAATATCTGCTCATGGTCTGCTAGCGGCCCATTCTCTGTACATGCTAAAAACTCTAATCGTTTCGAATAGTGTTTCTACAATGCCCTGGCTTTGTAATAAGGAACACAAAGTGGTGCAGGCCGCACAATACAATGTGTTACCAATGTGGGTGACACAGCTTCTGAGGGAGCACCCTATGGCATCGACTGGATTTCTATATTATCGATAATGTAATTATCCAATTAAATATTCAATAGATTAATTGACTAATAAAAAGTTTAAAAAAATCGATAAATGAATCGACAAAAAATAATCGTTTGGTATAGAACCAATTACTGCACGGCCGGCTGTTGCATTTATTTTATATTAGCTGGCAGAGGTAATCTTCCATTCATAGCTTTAGTGAGCACACATAACATAGCCATATGCTAAAAATGGTCGATTTGATTGATAAATGTGTGTTGAATGAATAGCCCCGCTCTTTTCTTTCAGACAGCAAATTGCAATAGATTGTGTTGATGACCCAAAGTATTGGTATTCCCCGGTGGAGCATGCCCCCGGACCCTTCTAGAAAGTTTGTGTCTTTGTAACCTTTTTCACCCTTCGTGTGTTTGCACCCCTGCTATTAGTGTTCTAATTCGGGAGTCAAGATGGAATTTCTTTGTTGTTTGGGCAGCAAAAAGCGGTGTTTTATAAATACTATGATCAATATTGGTGTAACTGAAAATCCCTATCTTGTCATGTGCATTTGTAGGCTAATCTTGGTTAATAATGCAAGACTAGGCCTGGATGATATAGCCAAAATTTATATCACAATATATTTCTAAATTTCGACAGTTACAATATAATTCCGATATCGAAATGAAAAGAGAAACTGCTTAAAACACCCACAACGGAGTACTTACAAACGTCTGAATAATGCATTTGCCAAATCTATGAAATACCCTTGAAAACTATAATATTTTAGAAATAAAGACAAAAATAATGTTCACTGTTTAGCCTTCATACAAACAATGTGAAATCAGTCAAAATAAATAGACAAAACTCTCAACTGTGTCTTTCTGTTAGTACATTTATTATCTATAATTATTGAAGGCTATATTTATGTCCACCGGTAGTGGTTGTGACCGACGCTGGAAAGATTGAATGAATTATACACAGCCAGCTATTACAGTAATATAGCAATTTCATAGAAGACGTGACTGGCTGTTAGCGGAGGAAGCTGTCATAATACGTAATATTAAGCCTTTCTGTTAGATTTGCTGTTAGGTGAGAGAGTTAACACCTTAATATTTCTGTCAAATTTGCATAAAAACGCCTATATTGGGGATAACCTAAGTAAATTGAATGCTGTTCTTGAACCGTGTAGAATATATGCATGGTTTTGGTCTTTTCTGAAAACTCACTGTGAAGTTTCTAACACAATATACATATTCACTGCTAGTACTGCTGGAATTGAGTATTAGATGTTGGAACACCCTGTAAGGAGGAAAGTTTCTATTTCTGCCTGAATATTTATTGTATACAGGTGCCTGCAGATGAATATTGCTAGGAGTTATTAGCAGGACAACACAATTGGGCTACAGCATGAAGCCATACCTAGTCCTAGTTCCAATGTTATAACGATACCACAAAAAAGGAACAGTGTACACATGTTTTTATAGGGATATGTTTAGGCGTTTTTCAAAAATTTGGAGACTGCAAAAGGCCACTTGGAGACTCCAAATGGCCACTTGGTAACCATTGTATAAATAAAGGATACTACTCTTTACTATTTGGTCTGCAATGAAAATGTGACACTTACAGGTAACATATTGTACAGTAACTCAATTATAAACACACTAGTTTCATAATAAGGGAAAAATCACCAAACTGTATATGAAAGTCAAGCAAGGGATATGGTCAAAAATGTTTATTTGAAAGTAGCACTGCAAACTATTTGTGTTAATTGTTTTTAGTGAGGTTGACAGTCCACACACAAGTGTGACTGTCTCTACCTCTTCCCCTCCCCTGACCTCTCTGGCCTTACTTGCAATGTTCAGGGGTAGAGGGGGATGGGCTTCCTCTCCTTCAACTCTCTGGAGTGTTGGGAATCCTCTTGCTTGAAGAATAATAACCTGAATATAAAAATAAATTTAGCCATTTTCAAAACTTTGCTATTTTACCTAACTTATGTTACACACATGCGCGCGCGCGCACACACAAACGTGCTATTTTATATACAAACACTTAACTAATATTTTACATAATATAATAAGAGGTGGGTAGATGTGCACGATACCCACACAGATTTTGGTCCTCATACCATAGGGAATACCAGAACACACACACGCACACACCGATCGGAAAACTAGAAGCACACACACTAAAACAAAGCGCTATTTTACAAACGCCTAACTATGTTAGAATAAAAGTTAAAATATAATGACATACTTACTGGATGAGAGTGGAGTATATAGCCTCCTTCCAAAAAATAGCATCTGCCGTCGAGTCATCCGTAGAAATAACCATTTCTTCAGATTGTTTTCAGAGTACCGGGTAGTCGCGTTCACGCTGAAAACACTCTTCCACTGCTTCTTGAAGAGATTACTTGGTCTTCTTAGTCATCTTCGTCGCTGTTGTGATATCAAAACAAACTTTTACGCACAACGCACAAAACCAGGTTCAACAACATATAAGCTTTACGCAGAAAGATTTTGCCTAGTGACCATCCACTGCCTATATAAACCTATATATCTTTTTCAAGGCCATTTCATTGGCTACACGATGCACTGGTCATCAATACAGCTGGTTGTAATTTGCTCTGCCTGTATACGAAAGAATAGAGGCTGGCACTTACTTACAATGAGGGCTCTCATTGGCTATAGCAGGCTGAGACCCATGAGACCATGGGTGATTGTAATGGGTCAATGAAGGTGTCAATCAACAGTAATGTGTGAAGGGTCCATTTTGTAAAAAAAAAATTGATTTTGTTTACATGGAAACGACGATACATGAAATATTAGGCACGTCTGCCATGTTGCAACAGCAGATCGTGGGTAATTATTCAGTTATTTGTTTTGACCTAAAATATTACTGGATTGGATTCTATAGACCTTTTAAAGCTTTTCGAAGACTATTTTCTTTGGACTGTAATATATGAGGGTTTTACCAAGAGGCTTAGATGGTGAGTTGTTTCAATTTTTATTGCAGGTGGTGGTCTGACATATCCGTTGAGTGTACCTTATGTTACAATCGTATCTTGAATTCTTTTATATCAATCAAATTGTACGATTTCTAGCTTTCTGTCTGGCATGTGAAAACATCCCACTACTGTTTGGCACTGGCTGCGTGCCCAGTGCAAGTCATCAATGCACAGTTCACATTGAATAGAGCTGACTTCTGCGCTCGTCATTAAGCTTATTGAAATGCCGGGAATACATTATAAAAATCATATCACTGTTATTGAAAAACATATTGCGGTATAAATTTATATGTAATTATTGTCCAGCCCTAAGCAAGACATAGAAAAACATTTCTTTCCAGCGAATCTATTTGTATAATACTGTAAAGACATAATAGTAGACAATTGAAACTCGCTGTGTAGGTCTACATCTTTGAAATCAAGCCTATCAAGAATTCTTTCACATTTCAAATGAGAATTGGGCCTATTTAACCCTCGCGCTGTCCTATGGGTCAAAATGACCCGGTGCACTTGCCAGTAGAGGGCAGCAACCACAACACGGACATATGACATTCCGCGGTTTGCTCTTTCTGCTGCTAGTCTGCTGTAATGCCTTAGGACAGTGCGAGGGTTAATAATTTGTCCTATAGCGATTGTAAAACACTGACATGATTAACATGGGACTAAAATTTGATTAAAATATTATTTGGCCAAAAGTAAACATAGCATCATATCCCCATATAACCACATTCTTAACTGATATGTAAAACACAGCCTATAGGCTGCAGGCTAAAAGCATGGGCTACTACTGTTACTAAGTCTACTACTACAAGAAGCCAAAAAAAATAGTAGACGACGAAGACAATTAATTCAGTATTCAATAGGTAGTCTGTCGGTGGCATTTTCAATGAATAAGTGCCAAAATTGTTATACCGACCCTCTAATGGACAATGATTTGTGCATCCAGGCTTCGTTTCTCATGTCAAGTTTATTTATATAATCCTAATTACATTAGTCTCAAATAGCTGTACAGCCCATATTTCACATGGGAAGTAACAAAACCCCCTAAACCTGTTCCCGAAAAACTTTCAATAAAAAACCCATACAGGAAAAAATGGAAGAAAAATTTAAGAAACGGATAAGATGCAATAGGTGATGTTAAGCAAACAAAATTTTTCAATAATACTTTATTCACATTGTGTCTAACTTAAGAACTAACACAACGGAAAGCGTTTTATAAGTTATTTAATTAAGAGCAAAGGAAGGTAGGCATGTCCTTTCTACACGTTATCCTCATACTATGGTGTTAGTATCGTAGACTACTGTACTGTGTTTTGCTGATCTGTCTACATATAACTATATAACGTCCTACCTGTCATCTTTTCCTACTGTAGCACAAATTACATCAGCGATAGCTAGCAATAAGTTGATAAAACGGCAGTAATGATTTCAATGATGTAACTGGAGAGCTGTTATTGATCAGCTGATATGCACAATACTGACTTCAAAGTCTATAAAATGACCGCGATGAACCATGCTGACGTCATGTGAATACTATGTATTGAGAGCTGGAAGCGGCACAAAATTTAACAAAGTCTCTGCAGGGAAAAACCCTGATAAACATTGATAAAAGAAAAAGCTTTGTACTGTATTCCATGAACATACTGTATAAGACAACTACTTAGCCTATTGTTAAGTAGTTATGTACTTAACTACTTAACTCCCTTAGCCTATTGTAAAACGCAGTGAAAGTACAATTCCTAGTGATCTATAAATAGCTTACTGTCACTATCTACACGCCTGCAGCCAGCACCGGATAATCCTCCATGAATGACCAAACTAGTTAGAGTAGTAACTAGAGTAGTACTGCGAAAAGGTTTAATTGGCACCACTTTTGGCTTGCCATTGCCGTAAATGTGGGTTTTGACATTGCACTGCGTGTAGGCGGAACAGATCCTCCTGTGTGGATGACCTAAACTAGTCGCCACTCATGGATTGTTTTTCTCTGGTGCCGAAATGTTTCAGTGTTGGCGAATTCTTTATAAAACACCACTTAATGTCGGGTTGAAATGTGTTGTTACTTGCTATTACTGCGTAATAGCAAAAAGCTATATAACTTTATTGTAACTTGTTAACTCCCAACACTGGTATGTACAAAGGTATGTATATGAATATCTCTGTATGTTATTGTTTTCCATGGTGACGGTTCATCCCCTTCCCCATGCTCATGCAGGTCGTGACATTGTTTCCAAGGACAACGGCATCCGTCCATCCTCCATGGAGCAGTTAGCCAAGCTTAAACCGGCCTTTGTTAAACCCCATGGCACAGTTACTGCTGCCAACTCCTCTTTCCTGGTAAATGGAAAGAAACACACCACCTGCTATACAATAACATTGAGGCGCAAAGTGTACATGTGTTATATAAGTGTTATTTTTATATAAAATACCATGGCACTTTCTTAATCTATTTCATTAATTCAATATGGCTAATAAAGTGGATAAGAATTAGTAGTATTTTAGAACTATTAGTTTAATACTGCGGCTGTGGTGAAAGACAAATCAACCCAACCTGCTAATGTAACTTTAATAGGTGATTTATGAATGTTTATGTGAAACATATTTCTTTCACATTCGCAGAGACAAACAGCCTACCTAATCAATTAATATTCTGTATTCTATTGCACTTTTTATTAAACGTATGCTAATCTTTTGTCAAGAATGAACTAACTCATGTTCAATAAAAACATGGACAAAAGCACAAAAACTAAGCATAGATAGAAGTGCCAGGCTACATATTTAGGCTACTTATGATATGATTTCTCTAATTTGGGGTTATAGCCTAAATGGATTTCTACAAAAGTTCTAAGATTAAAAATATATGTTTATGGAATAGTAGCCTACCTTTTTTAATTATGTTTATTATATTTTCATCAGCTGTAACATTGTAGTGTTCTGCTGTGGGTGGGGATGGCTTCTGGTCTAGATGATCATTGGGTTTTATCAATTACATAGTCCCCCATAAAAACTCTTGTATTGCTTAACAAATGATAAAATAAACAAAACATTGTGAATCCTAATATAATGGGCTATTGGCTTGCGATAACGATAGGGGATAGGTTTTTGTTTTGTTTTTGTAGTCTTAAGTCTTATATTTTATGTCACAAATGGTGCAGATACCCTGTTTTGTTCTATTCATCATCCAAATAATCCAACGGTAGACAATCCTCTTTCCAAAAGAACATTTTAACCACATATAAAAATGAAAAAATCCAATAAGCTGTAGGCCATATTCATTTGACAAGAATAACATCTGCGTCTGCCGATTTACTGTTTATAAACAATGATAACGTACATTAGCCTGCGTGCACGGTTTTGCAGCAGAAATATGATTGAGTCCAATGACTTGTCAAACTACCCAAGAGCATTAACCACCAAAGATCATATCAAATTGCTTGCAGCCACATCGGCAAAATGCCTAAAAGACAGACGCTGTTTGACATAGCGTGCTAAAATAATAATCTGATATTGTGAAATATTGACAGTTTTTAACTAGGTAAAGTTATTTAGCATATTCACGCTGACTGTTTCCTTAAACTTTGGGTACTTATGGGTTGTATTCCCACTCTGATTTTATTTAAACTGGTTAAAAGGGACAGGAAACATGACCATCTAGGACACATAGCAGATGAAATAATGTTGCGTAATAAGGATATTTGCAAATTATTTATTTATTTTATATATGGGGCTCCCCGGGAACCATCACCTTATCGTGGTGGAGAAGTTTGTGATCCTGAGAGCTGTGTTTTCTGGAGCCTTGTGCTCCTGGTAGGGTCTCCCAAGGCAAAGTGGTCTCAGGGACGGGGCCAGACAAAGAATGGTTCAGAAGACCCCTATGAAAGATCATTTAAGAGGAGAGGTTACCCTGCCCGGGGTCCCCGTATGGAGCCAGGCCCAGAGGGAGGGCTCGTTGGCGAGCGCCTGGTGGCTGGGTTTGCCACAGAGCCCAGCCGGGCACAGCCCGAAGGAGCAAAGTGGCACCGTCCTCCTCTTCATCCTATGGGCCCACCACTCGTGGGAGGAACCATAGGGGTGTCGGGTGCGCTGTCAAACGGGTGGCAGCAAAGGTCAGGGACCACGACGGACCAGACCCGGGCGGCAGAGGCTGGCTCTGGGGATGTGGAATGCCACCTCACTGTGGAAGGAGCCAGAACTTGTGCAGGAGGTGGAGCGATACCATTTAGATCTGGTGGGGATTACCTCTACGCATAGTCTTGGTTCTGGAACCGTTCTCCTGGATAGGGGATGGACTGTATTCTACACTGGAGTTGCCCAGGGTGTTAGGCGCCGGGCAGGTGTGGGGAAACTAGCAAGCCCCCGGCTGAGCGCAAATACGTTGGAGTTTACCCCGGTATACGAGAGGGTCGCCTCCCTGTGCCTACGGGTTGTGGAAGGGAAAACTCTGACTGTTGTCAGTGCATATGCATCGAACAGCAGTTCAGAGTATCCGGCCTTCCTGGAGACCCTGAATGGAGTCCTGTATGGGGCTCCAGTAGGGGACTCCATAGTTCTGCTGGGAGACTTCAACGCGCACTTGGGCAATGATGGAGACACCTGGAGAGGTGTAACTTGGGAGGAACGGCCTCCCGGATCTAAACTCAAACGGGCGTTTGTTGTTGGACTTCTGTGCTAGTCATGGACTGTCTATAACAAACACCTGTTTGAACATACGGATGCTAATACGTGTACGTGGTACCAGAGCACCCTAGGCTGAAGGTCGATGATCAACTTTGTGATCGTTTCATCTGATCTGAGGCCGCATGTTTTGGACACTCGGGTGAAGAAGGGCAGAGCTGGCTTCAACTCACACCTCCGGATTCCAGGGATTCTTTCTCTGGAATCCCTGTGGAGGTTGTGGACATAAAACCTGAGTGGGAAATGTTCAAAGCTTCCATTGCTGAAGCTGCGGTGAAGAGCTGTGGTCTCAAGGTCTTAGGTGCCTCAAGGGGCGGTAACCATCAAACACCATGGTGGACACCAGTGGTCAGGGAAGCCGTCCGACTGAGGAAGGAGACCTTTCGGGATATGTTGTCCCGGAATACTGTGGAGGCAGTTGCAATGTCCCGAAGGGCCCAAAGGGCTGCACCATCTGCCGTAGCAGAAGCAAAACAGCGGGTGAGGGAGAGCTTCAGAGAAGCCATGGAGAAAGACTTTCGGTCGGCACCAAAGTGTTTCTGGAAAACAATCCACCACCTTAGGAGGGGGAAGCGGGCAACCATCCAAGATGTGTACAGCAAGGATGGGACACTGTTGACCTCAACTGAGAAGGTAATTGGGCGGTAGAAGGAACACTTTAAGGAACTCCTGAATCCGACTGACACGCTCTCTGTGATCGAGACAGAGCTGGAGGCTGATGGGGGATCATCA
>JAODLL010001382.1:0-13201 GCA_026546735.1 Forbesichthys agassizii | reverse complement strand
CAGGTGTGTTGGAGCAGGGAGACATCTAAAACATGCAGGGCTGCGGCTCTCCAGGACCAGGGTTCCCTACCCCTGACTTAGACTATTAAAACTATTTTGATCACACACACACAGTAAAACAGTATTGTTTGAGGAAACTAACGTGATGTATAGTGTCATCGGCATGGCGGGGCTAAGCAAGATGATGTAGCTCCAGAAGTTGAGGAAGGCCATGTAAACAGGGTTCTTGTCAATCATCAGAGCAGAAAGAACTTCAATGTGGGCTGACACACGGCTCTCAAACACACCACAGCCAACGGCCAATAGCAGAGTTGTCAGCAACACGCACACCACTATCTGTGGAGCCAGGAAGACAAAAGCATCAGCACACCAACTTTACTTAAAGTAAGTCAGCTCATTCTTTAACTTTTATTTTGTTTTATCTTAGACATTGTTTTTTTTTCTATTTTTAAAACACACGTTTCAGTTTATTGTCTTGTGTATGTATGACCAAGCATTACATTAATGGCTGCAGCTTAGTAACATAAGTAGCAAGTCACTTGACAAATAAACTTAATACCCATCACACACACACACACACACACACACACACACACAATATGATTCCGTAAAATTGTAGAAAACAATAAATGTTTGTTACTCGCCCCGATCACCACTTTGTTGAGCAGCTTTTCAATGTGCGTGATCTTTACCCTTAGTTTACCGAGGTTCTTTAACACCTTACTGTCAGATCCTGGAACACAAATGGCCTTTTATCAACTATAAGAATCCTTTAATAAAGCATATATACAGACAATCACAAACATACATTATACTGTATAGTTAATTAGTAAAGGCATTCATTTAAGGGACTCACATTTCAGGCATCAATCTCATGACAACTACCCTTGCCACACAAATTTTAAACGTGTTACACAAAATTACACAAAAGTGTAAGTATTTTTGAAGTGCCATGGTTAAAAAAAATGGAGGTGAATTCAAACTGCCATAAAAACCCTGGCTGTTGGAGTGACTTTGAACAAGTCAGTCCCTACCAGAGTCACCCAGAACTCATCCACAGGAGCATCATAAAGGTTGTCAGTTACTCAGTTTGTTTTTAATGTTATTATTACATTTACTTCTGAAAGGAACATCACTGCATACCATACTGCTTTAAAATGAGCTTGGCTGGCGATCCTCTCTATTTCATGAATTCATTCAAGGACAGAACAATGGTGCAGAGCAGTGCTGGTCTACTACAGTACCACTGGTTCCTACGTGTCAACCTTGGAAGTTCAGTTTAAAAAGGGCTCTGACAGTACATGTGACCTGGGTTCGATTTATAGGGCTAAACCAGGGTCATACCAATAGATGAATGTTATAAAACCCATCTTGAGTGTTTGTTCTATTGATCTGTTCTACAAGAACTGAAAGGGTCATAGCTGCTCTTACTAATCCAGTAATACTGAATCAATGATCACTTAAGAGATAAAATATGTTGTTTCTTATTATCAATAATAAATTACTGCAGACATACATTTAGATCGCAAATGTTTAAAACTGTACATATTGTGCAAAACTTTGCATAGTGTGAAGCATCTGCAAATAAACATTTGTCATTGAATAGAGTAATAAAATAAGATGATAGTAAGATACCTGGGACCTCATATATAAAATAATGTTTAAACATATATTTGTCTTAAGATAATATAAGATTTTCAAAGGTGTGCTTAAGTTCATAAAATTCATAAAATATACTGAGCAGAAAAAACATTGCTTACACAGGATATAAGAATCCCATATGTAACTTATGCACCTGTGATCTACAGCAGCGTTTCCCAACTCTGGCCCTGCATGTTTTAGATGTCTACTGCTCCAACAAACCTGATTCAAATGAATGGTCGTTATCAAGCTTAAATAATGACCCATTCATTTGAGTCAGGTTTGTTGGGAATCAGGTTGGGAAACACTGATCTACAATAAATATTTATTTTATTAATAAATATTATTTATATATATATATATATATATATATATATATATATATATATCATCCCTAACAATACATAATCAAAATGGACAGCACCTGAAATGATTTCCCTTTATATTGCCAAGGAAAAATAAAACCAAACTTTTGAAAGATGAGATCTGCAATCTCCTCTACCCGATGGTACTGTAAATAGACACCTTTAATTGATAATTCCCATGACATAAACATGCAATACTCCTATGTAACCAGGATGAAAATCACATACGTCAAGTCTAAACTTTGCATAGGATATTTTCCCCGGAGAAGTAAGACTTTATAAATATCATATACTGTACATGGTCATATGTAAAAAATACATACAAAATTGATCAGAAGGCTGTTTTCTAAATGAGGCTCCTAATTTAAATCATTCCCTGCACAACTGTAGACATAAAATCACACCTGACTAGCTTCAGGCTCTCTATGGGAACGTGTTGTCTCAGATATCTGCATTCTTGTAGTTAAAGATATTTTCATCTACCGATTCACCAAGACTACTCGTTTGCTTTGAGTTTTACCAGCATATATGGTCAAGCCGTAGGCAGTCTGTGTGTTGCGCAGAACGGTTCCCCTCAGGAGAATATGCTCATTGTCCAACAAAAGACTTTGTCCACGCCACTTAAGCTCGCCTCTGAAGGTGTACAGACGATTGTTGGGCTCCTCACACAGTATCATACCTGTTGAGTTGGCACAAAATACATATTCAGATTTAATAATATTACAATTCTGTTCGAGAGCTGTTTGTGTGTAAAGTACAAACTATATACCATCAAAATCAGCAAGGGCCGCTTCTGAAGGTTCACAGGTCAGTACATTGTGAGACGCAGGGAGGGCCTGGCGATACTTGAGGTTCGTCTCGCTTGAGAAAAAGACATAATTCAGTACAATAATGGTCAAAGTAAACTTAACTGGCCGGCTCGATATCATCAGTCTGTCATACAACAAATGGTGTCGCCATTTCTCAGTATGCATATGTGTTGTTACAACCACCACTAATAATCAGTTAACATAACGACTATCTGGGTACAGCTGGCTGATTCTGTGTCCTACCCATCAATATCAGCGGTCTCCACATAACACAGGCTGTGTGGCTCTGAGCTGCACAGCAGAAGAAGATCCGCCTAGTGTAAAGGTGAGAGAGAAGGGGGGGCAGTGTCAATAGCGTAGATTCACAGGAACACCTTGTTTCATCAGGTATCTACTATATAGTTTACTGTTGTTTTCTGTTAGTTTGGTGGTAAGCGCTCACAGGGATTATTTGGTTCTTGTGGATGCGGAGGACATCGCCCACACGGATATCCTTCCACTGTAACGTATTGAAGCTGAGAAAACAGATGGCATAATCAGGCTAATACACAGTATATATGAACTGTAAACGAGCTAGCTCAGTCAGGAAGACTACCTGCTTATTTACATCCTGGACCTATAGGGACTGAATTCAAAAGTTCTTGTTGCAACTCACTATTACTATTAATTATAAGATAACAATTAACTAAACAGTTAGTTATAAAACATAATTGAACATTTAATTCTAAAAACAAATACATTATAAATAAATAAATAAATAAAACAATTAAACAATAAATACATATTATAAATCATTAAACAAAACTAAATACACTATCACAACCATTAGTTTAGCCTACTGACTAAAAATAAGCACCATGACTGTATCACACTGAGCACATGAAAAGGTAATAAACACTACAGTGTAGCTGTAGAAGCTCATTGTTTCCACTCTCTAATGGGAACACAAAGTACCCATCCAGGGATTCAGTCATTCACACTTCATTAGAGCTTCATTAGTGTGTTATTTCCAATAGGGCTGTGTTGGGCTCCAGAGGCACAAACCCGGTGCCTTTCTGCTCACCTCCGGGAGACAAGCACATCACAGGGTCGAGAGTTAATCTGGGAGTCGCTGCGCCGCCGTGCCTGCACAGGAACGCATGGCGAGAAAAGCAGAGGAAATGAATGGACGGACGTAAGAGGGAAGGAGAGAGAGGCAGCTTGGGAAGTGTGACTGCGAAGGAGAGAGAGGGAGAAAAAGAGAGATAAACAAAAGCACGCTCGTATGGGTAGGTAACCCTGAGAGATAGGAGAGAGGGAAAGCACCATTATGGGGCTCTACAGTGACATCAGCTGGAAGATTTAAGCCCCCCCCACTAAATGATTAGTCAATAGAGAGGGGTCAAGCAACCGTTTCACCCAAAGCTGTTAACGACCGTAACTCAGTGATGCACTTAACCAGAGAAGTCTCCATGCAAAACATCACACCTGCATTTTAAAAGGAAAAGCTTTAATGGTAGGGGAGAAAATGAATGCTGCTGGGATGACTGGTTTGTCAATGAGGAGAGGACAAGGAGTCAATGAGGACAATGAAGGCGAGAGAGAGAGGGGGGGGGGGGAGGCGGGGAGGGATGGGGCTGAGTGCATGCATGTGTAAGCGTGCGTGAGCTATGTTTCTGTGCCAAAAACAACAGGCGCAGGAGGACGGTTGTCGTACCAGGTCGTTGGCCAGGTCTTTGAGTCCCCTTACAGACAGCACAATAAGCAGTGGTAGCACGTTGGTGTACCAGGGGATAGAAGAGATGGCTGGAACACACTGAACCCACAGACAGCAAGGGAAAATGAATACCCACGCAAACAGGCCTGCGTTCTGAAGTAGTAATAATAATCAGGACGATATATAATACAGTTTTTGACTTGTAAAGGCAGGCACATACATGGTTAGATAGATGTAGCTGAACCTGCATTGTACTCTGGCAGAAAAATACAGATGAAACACAAGTCTACACCTCTACATATAAGACTGTTATATATATATATATATATATATATATATATATATATATATAGATATATATATAGATATATAGATATGGATATGGATCATTATGAGTGTGTGGTACATGGTGAAGGACAATGCAATCACTTGATCTATCAAACTGTCCATGAATTGTCATCTTCTATCGCCGCAACAACATCAAATATGCAAGGTTATGCAAAATTCATGAATCAGATATGCAAATATTTTCTAATTCAATCTATTTTTATCCTAGTCTGAACAACCACATAAGTGGTGTGCTGTAAAGCATTCAATGTTGCCGTTAGGGTTTAATGTTTGCATGTGAGTGTTTCTGCAGGAGATACTACATGTAAGACAGGAAGAGGGGCCACTGATCTGACCTGCATCACCACAATAAGGAGGAAGTAGAAATTGGCGACACGCTGGAACTGTTCGAACAGTGTCAGGGGCAAGAAGGTCAGGGGGGAGTACTTATAACTGCGGACCACGTTGTCCTGGCAACGATGATGAGCAGAAAACGGAGGTGTCCATGTTGAGAGGAGCAGGAAGAGGAAAGGGGGACACATA
This sequence comes from Forbesichthys agassizii, assembly GCA_026546735.1. Lineage (NCBI taxonomy): Eukaryota > Metazoa > Chordata > Actinopteri > Percopsiformes > Amblyopsidae > Forbesichthys > Forbesichthys agassizii. The sequence goes on along the minus strand of JAODLL010001382.1, from coordinate 7,820 downwards.
GATATTTTTTACTGTTATTGTTTTTGTCTTTGAAGTGCCATTTTCCCATCTATTGTATACTTGTCACAGTTTTTCCAATCGCCACAACCCATTTCTCAATACCTTGGTCACTTTTTCAAAACTTTTCACAGTTTTCCTAACCAACACAGCCAATAACAGCAGTTATATTCACATTCAAAATGCACTAAAACAACCATAACACTTCATCCATGTCTCAAATAAGCGTATTCTTACACATCACTAGCAAAGGTCACCCAAAGGACAATAAGCACTCACTCATAAAACAATTTCCTGAACAACACTAGCAACAGGTAGCATTACACAATGTTGTGTATTTGCAATACAGGAATGACAGCACACTATTGTTTAGAAATCATTACATGTTAAGAAATCAATCAATTCCAGTAGCAGTATACGGTATGCGAATCAGACATGATTCCAAATTCCAAAGAGTATTTTTGCCATTGAGCACAATACTGTAATTCCATATACAGATTCCAAACACACAACATAAACATATCTAGCTCTAGCTGCGACTATGTTTACATTACAGTAACTATTGTTAAATGTCCCCTTTTGTATAGATGTGATATGAAAGATATGAAGAGATATGAAACACCTGCTTCTATTTAATCTTGTTTTATCTAATAGTTTATTGTTTAGATTTTGAATTGATATATGGCATTACTGTAAAAACACAGCAAATTGCTTTATTTTTTGGTGTTGTTAGGTTTGGAAAAGAACAAACATATGCAAATGTTTGCCGGTGGTTGTCTGAATGAGAAAAGAGTCCATGACATTTCAAAGCTATATTCACTGAATGCATGTTGTGCCAAAGCAATGACAAATAATCCACAGTTTAGCCCACATAAACCGCTGTTGTGCTCACTGAGTTTTGAGAAATGGGTCATCCAGATTGGAAAAACTGTAATATTAAATGTTTCCCTTTACATTTTACAGTTTCAACTTTTGAGCTTAACTGTTATTTGGTATCCCCATGCAAGTGTGTTGCCTACATGTCTGCTAAGCCACTCCTTTGTACATCAGCATAGTACCAACAGGTGTTGAGTTATGTCCACTGGGCTATGACTCACTCACCGCATATCGCCCCCAGTGGAAGAACAGAAAGGACCTCTTTTGTTTGTGTTTGTGGTAGTGGTGGTTATTTGCTCGCACTTCCCATGTGAGGCCTGTCAGACATGTTGTATTAGTTAATTCTGCTGTCCAAGGCCAGAAAGACATGATGTAATGTATCACATTCAACAGAGCACGAAGTGATCTGTCACGTATCTGGGTTCCTGTGTGTGTGTGTGTGTGATTGTTTGCGTGTGTGTGTGCGTGTGTTAATGCTGTTAGAGTGTGTATGTATTTGTCTTGAATGCCCATATGCAGTCTTGTATGCCCATATTCTCCCCATTTTCAGTGCTTCAAGGAGGCAAATGTGAGCATAAACGCATTTGCTTAGGAAACTATCCCTTTTTGATCCAGGTTCAAGATCACAAGCATGCTACTGAATTAGACAAGGCAGTGTGTCTTAATGGATGGAAGTGAGAGCTGAAGTGAGGGTAGTAGGTTTAGTTATCAACAACATAATATAACTATATATAATATCTTGTAGATGGTAAAAAGAAAGCAAAAGAAAACAAAAAAACCTACCAGTCTCCTGATTCGTAACACCTTCCTTGGCCATGCAGACGATTAATGTGTTGATTTTATAAAGTTGAGTCTATTCTAAACAGCTAAGACAACACAACATGATCAATATACAACTGTGTCTGGCTCAAACAGAAACACACATTGGTAACTAATTACAGTGTTCCCATGACAACCTAAAGCTGTACTGTATATAAGGGTTAACATATACTCTACCAATGACATTGCTCCTATTTACCCTACATGTTTGCTTGAGTGTACTTGATAGAAACTGATGAAGACATGCCCAGGGCCAGGTGAATATGAAGATGGGATCTCCTCAGCATTGGCAATCTGATTGCAAGGCTATTAAGATGGCATGTATACTAACTGTACTGTGCGGTAATAAGTGAAATAAGTGGCAATAACAAGAGAGACTCTGTACATACATTTACACAAACGTGTACCTGGTTGTTGTTCCTGTTTGTCGAGGTGAATTAGATCCATTGCTTTGGACCAAGCCTGTGTGGACACAATTACAACAACGTCATATCAAATTGGACAGCACAGCATGCTATCACACCTCCTCCATATTGACGTCTCTTGCTACCAGTTACATACAGAATCAAACCTAAGGTGCTGTTACTTGTTTTTAAAGCATTACATGGATTTCCTTCATTGCACGTCTCTGATTTGCATATTCTCCATTTCCAGGCTACTCTCTATTCCACGGTCTTAGATGAACATTGAAGGTGATTGTGAATGTGCTGTTGTGACCCTTAAACTTCAAAATAATATACAGGGCTATTAGGTCATCCTCTACTACAGATACACTTAATGGTGGAGTCTGTGATGCTAAATACATATTATTTAGTTTAACTTAATCAAAACAAAAACATTATGCCCCCCAAAATTGGACAGGCATTGCCAAGGCTGTGACAGTGTTGTGTGGTGTGGTCAGCACCACTGTGTTTGTTTCTTTTACAGGGTCAGGGCTGTGCAAGAACACTAGCACACAGAACGGACAGCAAAGTTATCTTACAATCGCAGGTTCCTTTTCTAAGTCTTAAAACCTATATTTACTCTTTGGCATTTGAGTCAGCAGGTCAGAAACATACACAAAGAAAACAGCTAAGCATACAGTATCTTTCCCTAACACATATGCTTAGCTGTTTTGTTTGTTTTTATATTCATCCCTGTGTGCTCCTCTTTAATCCTGTTCTATTGGTATTTAATTCTTATTTGGATCAGTTTGTACAGCACTTTGATTAACACTGGTTGTTTTTAAATGAGTATCATCAATACATTTACTTGAATTGAATTAATCAGCACTAGCCACAGTAAAACATCAAACTTAAACATTAGCAAGAATATTTTCATACCAGCTGTAAATTAAAATATTTCCCTACGACAGTAGTACAAAAATATCAGTATACAACAAACTCACTAAGTCCAAGATAACAATGTAAATGAAAGTGTTTACCTTGCAGCAAAGGAGCAACAACAATTGATGAACACACTGTACTTATTATTAGAGATTAATGCATAATCCTAAACTATCAACCTGTCCATGGCACAAACCTGTAGAAAATGATGCATAACAATTGAGAACACACAGCGTACCTAGTACAAAGGAACATGACATAATTCAATGGCATGCCTAGTGGCTGCTTGTCTTCATCATTAGTAGCTTGTTTGTTTCCTTCCGTGTTACACCTCTACCTGGACCTGCCTCCTGTTCTCTGTTCTCCCAGGTGAGAGCTCCAGTATCAGTACACCCCTTCACCCCCCCCCCCCCCCCCCCTCCACACACACACACACACACCTTAGCTACTAGACTGAGAGCGAAAGAGAGATAGCCAGAGAGATAGTGGGGGGGATGGAGGGGTGGATAGCAAGGGAATTTGGAAGTCTGAAAGTGTGGGAATGGTAACAGGCAATGGAAGACAGCGGTGTGTGAGTCTAAAGGGAGAAAGATGAGCCTGGATCATTATACCTGTCCTTTTTGCAGACACTCCGTTTCATTGTGAGAGACAAATAGACCCAACAAGGGAATACAGTTAGATTCCTTTGATTAACAAGCATTGTTGGGCAGTAACTAGTTACTGTAATGTCATTACTTTTTCAGTAACTACTAATGAAACTGATTACTATTTCCAAAATGGTAACATTATTACAATTACAAATCCAAGTAGCACTGCCTTACAATTGCGTTACAATAACTAGGTTTCTGATCCTATATAGCAAACAGGGTAGGCTAATTGAACCAACCTGTCCAGTCATCTGGTTTGAGAGACTGCAATTTTTTCACTTTGGCTGATTGTTGACTCCTAAGGTCAATTATTTAGATTATGTTATAAAATGAGCTTGCTACACAGGATGTCATTATTCAGAAGGGGCGAGGTAGTGATTGTTAAAGTAATATAGTAATGTAACTAGATAAGTAACAAATTACTTTTAATACCCAGTAATACGTAAAGTACTTAAACTATTTTTTGAAGGAGTAAGAAGTAAATAGTAAATACAATTCGTAACGCCCAATTCGAGTAACACATTTAACAAGTGACATTTAAACTTAAAGGTATAGTAAATAATTCTTAAGAACACTAAACGCTAAATATGAACTCAAATCAAAACAAAAACACTTCTCCATTCAATGCCATTGGGTGCCTCCTCAGAAGCCCCACCCCACACATTGGAACACAGTACGTAAGCTATAAGATAGTGTTGTTGTGTGCGGTCTGCACCACTTTGTGTTCCAATTTACAGAGCGAGCCAGGGCTTTGTAGAAGCACCAGATTATTTTTCATGAATGGCAAGATAACGGACTACTACGTACTAGGAGATATTTGGTGACAAAACGTGTATTAGCTAATAATCACTTATTATACCTTCAATGATGCAGCTTTGACAACAAACTGGAAAAAAAACAAACAAGGTGTTAAAACTCACCTGGATAGTTTTGCCGAGTATGCTGCTAACGCACAGTACAGGGCAGGTAGAGGGACAGTGCAAAGGCAAAGAGGCTCATTCTATTTCAACTGGGCATTCATGGCCACACCCACACCCATGTCCGATGTTTCCACAGAATTTGCAGGCACAATGGTTGTTTTATGTCATGTCTCATTGTGTGGTCTTTTCATTCCACATATCATGTCTGGCTCTAGGTTTGTGCTCCTGTTGTATATTTGCAACATTTGCAAGGCATGGATTTAATTTTTAACAATCCATATTTTGTATACTGTACATATTTTGCATTGCCACAGCAATATAATATGCCATAACACATTGTGACATTATCTTTGAAACATATTCTATCAGTATGGAAGGTATTTATAAATGTATGTATTGATAAATGTAATTCATTACCTTACATATATATAGCACTTATACAGGATCAGTACATTCATGGTAAAAGATGTGTGTCTGTAAAATTGATAACATCTGTCAGTGTTTGAACAATATTCTACAATCATATTCTCAGGCCCCAGAAAATCACTGTACTTTTTCTATGAATATATTGCCACCTAGTGGACATAAACACCCATTGCAATGTAATATTTAGACAAAGGCAAAAACAAAAGGCCGGCATAACATATTTCTGTAGATTTAAGTGTTCTCAAAGTGTCATTTTGTTTTTCACTTTTTGTGGTTTCATATCTTTCTCTTTTTTTTGTTCATCCTAACGTTAGAGAGTTTGTCCCCATGTGGCCTCATATCTACACCTGAATGTGTGTATTTCTTAGTACATTTGTGTTGTGTGTGTTGGAGTGTGTGTCATATCTAGGGCAATCTTACCTATCTATTTTTACAGCTAGACTGTGCAGCCGAGTGGTTAGGGAGAAGTGTGCATTCACTCGGGTGATCTCAGGCCTCCACAAGTACTGAGACCAATAGGCCAGCCTTTTTGACCACAATTTAACCGTTGTCCATTATAGCTGCTAAACACCCTTAACACGCAGACTAAATACTGCTTCGGTTTTTGTTCTGTACCTACAGTATAGGAATGAAACATCTACAATAGAAACAGTCCTTGCAGCAAATTATAGCCAGAACTCTATAACCAAGCATTAAGTGACTTAGTTAATAATATTGCTTTACAGAAATGAAATTTACATTTTATATTCAATACATAATTAGTTAGAGAGCATCATTTACATTAATCATTACTTTTTTTGGCCACCTACTGTATAACAGTGATGTGAAAGGCAATCAATTACTAATATTTCTCATTAATTTAGTTTTTTCCAATTCCACTCAATCAGCAAATTACCATTGAAATAAGTCATGCAGTTTTTGAATAGGTTGATTTCTCACATCAGTAAAGAACTGAAACATGTAGCTGTCTATTCTGTCCCATTAAGAATATATCAACCAAATGTCAAATTAACTTAATTTTTACACAGCTAAAGAGGAAGTATGAAAACAATGTCGATGACATGTCTTTTTTAAGATGGTACACATCTAAGATGCTATTTGACAGAAACAGCACATTCTAAAAAGTGTTGATGGGCTAAAATTGAGGAAGTTTCTGTACTTTAGATAACCATAAAACCAATTTGCAGATAATGTGTTAAGATGGTTTCAGTTTTTATTTCTCTAAAACATTATACGACATATAAAAGATAACACAATTGTGTATTTCATTTATTTATTATAATAAGTTTCTCCTCTAATGAAAGAATCTTGACAGTTTGCGCTGCCAGTTCTACTTCACACGATTATCATTATTACAATTTGTGTCTGATGTAGATGTGTAACACTTATAGAAAGGAGGTGATACTTAATTATGTTACTTAACATCCTGTGAAAACACAATCACGCAAATGTACCAAGAGATTAAAATCAAGAATCAAGATGATAGATTTCGATGCTCAGCCCATGTCCCATGTAGCTTTCAACACAAACTAATCTCAAGACAAGTCATATGGTTGTGACTTATATTATATTTTCTATATGACAACTCACATTGTATTTTCATATAATAAATTCAACTAGAGTCTTTTTAATTATAGGAATATTTATGCCTTTGATCATTTATATATTTAAATATAAAATAATTGCAAATGATTTTACATTTGATTCCAGCTATTGCTATATGGCAGTAGATCAACTGAATTAAGACATTATGCACACCAGGATGTGGTATTGCCACAAACAAGAATATTGAAACTAATAGTGGTAATAATAATGGATTCTACATTGTACTACAATGTATTTTGTGTTTGGTAATGTTCAGCAAAGACTGTGACTCAAGCAGTTAAGTGTTGCATTGAGCGATATAAAGACGTGAAGCTCATGTAGAATAACATCATTCATTCATGAGTCCCTTATTTAGTCCATCTGTAAATGTGACATTATTGATATGTGCGCGTTTGTGTGTGCGTGCGTTCGTGCGTGCATGTGTGTTTATGTGAGCGATCAAGGCAGGAATTGACTAGTTTTAAATACATGTTGTTGTAAGCCTTTGTTGTGACATGAGTCATAATGAAGTGCTGTTATAATGCGGTTAGCTCGCGGACTCGTGGACAGCCCCCATGCTCAAATTTACCCTAGACTTTGCAAAGCACATACAAATCTTGTTATTATTGTTCATTTGCTAATCCAGATTAGTTGTTCAAAACGTTTATTTGCATTGAAATTAAAATAATAATAGTAAAGCATACAGGCCTACAGCCATAATTCAACGTTTAGCCAACTGTTAGCTATAGACAATGGATTTATCCTTTTGAAACTCATGTGTGCATATATTAGGTAAAAAAAATAATCATAAACGAACTATTTCAGTTTAACCTTTGTTGTTTTTTCTTTACCACATTTTGTTCTTACGTTGCTGACATTCACTCGGCGTGCCTCATGTCTATCCATGTAAAGCGAAGATAATTGGCTGCATGTACACGCAACACTATACTTTTCCTGCGTGCAGCGCACAACCCTGCCAGTCTCTTCCGCGCGGTTTACTGTAGCCTACTCTTCTCAAACAGGTAGGAACCAATATCACAGCAAAAACACACGCAAGAAAATGTATTGAGCTAAAAATGTTCGTGGTTCGTGTTTGTCTTACAGATATCTAACAAAGTAACATCATCTCTGAGAATAAGTTATTTTACTATGGCTACATTTTGTCTTAGACTTTCTTTTTTTTTTCCTACATATAACAATGTAATTCAGTTTTGTCAAGATTATAA
>JAODLL010001381.1:0-35000 GCA_026546735.1 Forbesichthys agassizii | reverse complement strand
CAATTGTTCATGGACAGTTACATGATTTGTAACATTCACTGCAGTAAAAAAAAAAAAAAAAAAAAAAAGACTAAAGACTAATTATAGTATAACCAATACATCTTAGTGATATATTTTTACATACAGTTTGTACTGTGTGATTATTTTCTTTTCTATAGCATCACTGTGTGGATGAGTAATTCCACGAGGGCATTATTCACCCCGAGGACCAGTTAGAGTTGCCTAATTGACAAACTGGCAAACCTGATAATCTGATCGTCACACACAATTGCAGCATATACATTATTATTTAGACATTATTGCTAGCTTTTTATTGAAGAAATCGCTTAAGCAGTGACCTTTTCCATAGTGGTGTAGCAACGCGGAGTGTCTTTTAGCATAGTAACCTGAGTGCCAGTATATTTCCTGCGTGTAATTATCCAGTACACAGACAAATGCATTGGCAAATCTAAGTCATATCATACAGAATAATGCTGCTGCTGGTTTTACAGGAGCTTGGTGTGACCAATTCTAATAAATAGCATATACATTTTCATATTTTTTCATTATCTTTAATCGCTTTAAAGTGTATAATTATGTTATATTGACTCACTGAGAATCTTATCCAATGTAAAAGACAATTTGGATTCAAAACTCTCTTTCTGTAATGCGCCTTCTACATTGACTCTATCATTCCATCATCGTGATTGTTCTATATCATCACAGGTTGGACCTGGGCCTTCCTTCCTGTGAGCTGGCAGAGCAGATGTTGTTTTTCTGTGAACCAGGAAGAAGAAGGGTTCGGTGCCTGGGAGGAGATATGGAGAAGGAGGCAGGGGAAGAAAAAGAGTCACTTTCCAATCATGAGTTTTTCTCGGAACATTGAATTAAGCAGCGTGAACGGGTGGGGGCCTCGGGGGGTCCGGGGGCGGCCGCAAAGATGCCCGAATGAAAGAGTTTGTTGTTCGATGCTGGGAGACGGAGATGAAAGGGGAGAGAGGGAGATGCATGGGAGTTTGCCGGGCATCACTCCCCTCTCCCATCGCCTCCTGAGCCTGCAGCCCTCCCTCGCTCTGCCCATGTGAGCTGGAGGTCAAGCAGAGACTGCACAGCTGCTCACACACTTACACACACACGCACACGCGCATGCACATACGCACACGCACGCACACACACAGTAGGTAGCATGCATACACACCATGTATACTCATATACTTCTGTAGGTGTTGCTTGCATATACTGTATGTGTGCGCACACACACACACACACACAAAGTTATACAACATATATACATACCTACCTACACACTTACTGTATAACTGCTGAGCAGAAGGTATCTTTTATTGTCAGGATTACATGGTGCAGCATAGTGCGAACATAAAAACAAGCATTACGCAAACATCAACCGAGAAGGATCTGAAGGCAACACAAGTTTCACATACATGGATTAAGTCTAGGCCATGACCAGAAGAAAAGTGAACTGAAGCTCTCCTTTGAAAATTGTTCTTAGTCTACTGACCACTCTGAATGCATGTCTGTGAAACCGGACCATCATGTTAAAACACATAGGGAGGCTGACAAGGGAAGACAGACCGTTGGACAAAAACAATGACAGGCAGGCTAAAATAATCAGAAAACAAGGACAACGATGTAAACAGAAACAGGTGGGATGAAACATGGTCACCTATAAACCCGAAACACCCATGGAACAAGAAGAGTGACAGAATACGGTCAAAGGCTGCGTACCAATAGTGTTTTTTGCCAAGGAATCATCCTAATTTAATGAAATGACCCGGAAACATCTATGTCGCAGCCACGGTAAGAGCTGTTCAAATGATTTAAATGCCATGGAAAGGTGTTTCAATACATAATTTATTCTCTCTGTTAGCATAGGGTACATTCAAGCAGCCATCACGAAAGTAAAGGGAGATCATGTCGAGCCACAGTTCCATTTGACACATCATTCGACTATTCACGAAAACAAACTATCCCTTAAGAATACCCTTATTACGCCTATATCTGGCATACATCGATTGAATATGTATTTCCATTGGTGCTGTGATGGCAGTGAGTGTGATTGTGGCCAGAAGGTATAGCGGTGCAATAAGTAAAACCTCACTCTCTGACACCTCACGGAGCCTTTAGTGACAGATGATGCACCTTGCATGGCAGCAATCACCATCGGTGTATGAATGCGTGTGTGATTGGGTGAATGTGCGGCAAAAGCGCTATCATTCAAACATGAGCACCAAGCTTTGACTGTTAGTGACTGAAATAACCAGCGGGCAACAGCAGGCAGCCTGTTCCTTTTCTCTTTCCACATGCTCGTCTTTTGGTCCAAATATTTTGGGAATCTGTAATCCGACACCCCTAATCCAGCAGCAGCAAGAAAGCAGACAGGTGGAAAAGGAACGCAGGTTCCCGATAGCATGGGCAGCCCTGGAGGAGGGGCAGCCGATACCGACGAAAGCGGTGCACGGCAACATTTAGCTTTTTTCCCCCTTTCCATTATCCCCCAGTGAAAGAAGCTTACAGGGAATACCTGCTGGATCCCAGTCGCAGCACATAGTTCAAAAAGCAGCTAAAGGGCGGAACCACACTTGTGTGGGAGATGAACAGAGAGAGACACGACGTAGAAGATGGAGACAGTGGGAAGGCAGTAGGGGGGTCATGACATTAACAGGGCGATCACAGTGGTGGGCCGCAGGGGTAGTGATGAGATGCCCGAGCGAAAGGAAAGATACTGTAGCAGAATAGGAAATAGGGAATTCTGAAAGAGGGGAGAAATGTTGATGGGGACACACACACACACACACACACACACACACACACACATCCCATAATTAGCATGCTCACAGGCAGTTAAATGTCCCACACAAAGGCGCACTGTTGCTGCCATCGCTGCTCACTTTGGAGACAATGCACAATGGGAGTCACCAGTGCCCCCCCCCCCCCATCCCCCCAAATCCCCCTAATGGCCGATGTCGCCCACAACTTCATCTTCACCTCCCCACTGAGCGCGCTCGCTCACTCACTAACTAACTAATCAAAAAACCCGATAGCCTCCAGGCCTGCGGCTGCTAAACAGCTTGCACCCCACCCCCCCCAGCCTCCCCCCCCAGGTCCCTTCCCCATCATCTCATCCCACTGCCTCTTTCCTCCCTCATATCTTTTCATCTGACTTGACAGAAATGCCTCCCCACTTTTACCAAGGTCCAGAGGTTGGACTGGTGGGCTTCTCTGATGTCAGCGTGGGTCAGACCTACACATGGGAAGAAGGGTGACGGACAAAGAGGTTTAGGGGGAGAAGGAATGGGGGGGGTCGGGGGGGGCTGCATGGTGCATGAAAAAGGACGTGGATTATTAGCCTGACAGAGGGTGATTTTAACTTGATTAAAATCTGGAGTGGGAGAGCGAGGGCAAGAAAGACAGACCTAACCGCCGTCTAGGAACTTGCAATGACTTGTTATAAAAGACCGGCATACCTGTTTTTTGTCTTTCTCTTACAGACGCAGTGGTCTGTTGTCGAGGATACCCCCCTTCCCCCCTGCACCCATTCGATCTCCTCAACATGTCAGAGACCAGGAGGGACCTTGTCCTGACCATTGATGTCTCCGTGGTCCAGGGTCCCCTGTAAGTGCAGGGTACACCTTGATTAGCCCACCTGTGTTGTCATGTGCCCATTGGAGCACAGTTCAAAGGCCCCGATAGACCGTTAATGGGCTGGCACTGGGCCTGGGTTTGTGCACGTCAAGGTTCAGGCTGACTGAACCCTGGTCAGATCTCCTGGAATTCTGTTCATCCAGCACATATCAGATGGATGCTGCCTGTCAAGAGAGGGCTTCTGCTGCTCATGGTAAAAGCCAGGGCAGGATCCCTTCCAGTGGAATTCATCATTACTCTCCTTCAAAGCTGCCGGGATATTTATCATCTTAAATGGCAATACCAGTGACCAAATTAACTGTCAGGAACAAATAGCGTAGGGGGCAAGTATGCTCATTGTAAGGTATGGTTCATGTTAGAGATCACACCCAAAACATTTCACCTAGATCACTAGACCATAGTGTCCCTCTGTACAATATGTCAATACCGTATACGTGATGTGAATATATACACAATTATAAATATATTTATTTATATATTAACTTGTCCACTAGCTTTTGGGGAATAAATCCATTCAGATATTTTTCCATTGTAAGGCTGAGGTTCTGCAGTATATTCTGTAGGTTATAGCTGTGGGCTGGAGTAACAGAGGCTGTCAGTTTGAGTGTATGCAGCTCACAGTCATGAATGTATATAACTGTGTGTAGGCCTCTGTGGTTAAAAAGAGGCCACTCAAGAGAGGAAGAGTTTTTTGGTAATTTAAGCAAGAATGTATATTTGAAGTACAGTTATGCATAACAGGCCATTTATTGTGTAAATGTGACTGTTATGGTTGCCTTAAAGGTATAGTCAGTCATTCAGGTGTAGAAACACCAGATTAACAAGATCAACATGCACACATAATGGGCAGCTAACAGACTGTAAGTAGATATTCTCAGAATTTGATAAAAAGTGTGTTATCTTACACCTAGTGACTCTACTTTTACAATGTTTTATTAGATTACTAATTCCTGCAGGAGGATTGGATGAAAGGTATTCATATGGAAAGTATAATCAACAATGAACAGGACAGATCAACCTTAAAGGTGAAGTCAGCGATTGTAAACTAATACACTTTTTGACAAATTCAGTGTATTACGTTTTGAAGATGTTTTCATAAACCTAGTTGTAGTTGCCTTGACAAATCTACAAAATTAGAATCGCTATATGGAATACTAAAAACAGATAGCTAAATGGTAGCTCTGACAGGTTATTTTTATGTATATATTTATATAAAATAAAAAAGTTTTAAATAAATTCCACTCTTTAAATGTGTCATTTGCGAATACCTTTAGAGAAAACAGGAAAGCACTAAACTATGTATTTTCAGTTTGTGTTGTAGAGATAGCTACACCATTTAAGAGCAGACACATGTAAATAGGTTCTATCACATTTTGAATGGACTGGCTTAATTAAAGGTGCTCCAAGATACAGACAGAAATGTAAAAACTGTTACAACTCTTCCATACATACTTTGAATTTGTTTATTATTATTGAAAGTAAAATGTACATCTTTCCATTACTCTTCACAGTGGGCTAATACTAATACGATTTTTTTTTAAAAGATGAAATTCCAAAATTCTACATTAAATGAAAATATCCACATCACTCTAATACGTTACGTGTATTAGAGTAATGTGGCAGAAATATGTTTTAATGCTGTATATATTACTCTTTTGGTTAATATTGACAACAATAAAGTTTAAGGGCTTTTGCTTTAGCTGTTGTTAGATGTATAGTTTTGGTGGCAATGGAGTTTGAATGTGAAATTAATTAAAAGAAAATTGGTACACATAGACAACACTGTGTTGAAAACGTGAACAAAGCAGGCGTAACATTGATTTAACAAATAATGACTGCATCTGCTTTAGACGTCCGGCCAAACCAGGGGACACAACCCGATGGTGTTCTGATATTTAACTGAAAAATAAATGCGAGTTTTAGGCTACTCGTGCTGTACTGTGGTGTGATCTTAGTGCTTTGTGCATTTGCAGAGGAAATCAATCAATTAACCAACCAATCAATCAAATCTAATTTATTAATTAATAATTAATTGTTTGCCACTGACGCAATGCCTACTAGTCTTACTTAATTAAAACTAACTAAATAGGCACAGGTTATAAGTCATTACATTTAGCCTGCATTTTGCTGTAATGTGTCTGCCATCTAGTGTTTGTTTTATCAAATTGTCCTTCGCGATGGATGGGACCAGCCCACATCATTTACATATTCATCTCTTCCTGGTAATTTGAACTAGGCTAGACGGAGGATGGGCTCCCAAACTGTCAGCCACGTCACCGCCACTAAAGCAACTTTACCCGGCCCTTAGCCTACAGCGGACGGATTTCTTTGGGATCGTTTTAAATCGTTTTGTTTTTTTAACCGTGCAGGCCTACAAGACGCCTTTTTAGAACAACGAATAGTTTGCCCATTTTCTTTATGCATTTACCAGAGTGAAGGTGGACTTCTAGCTTGTTGTGATATCAATCAATTTAAGGCTACCGTAGTGACCTGCAAGCATAAAGCTTACAGATTTCTGGATTTTAAAGTAGCCTACGAAGTTCAGGATGAACGTCTTTCGTCTCGCCGGTGACGTGTCACATCTAGTGGCAATCATCATACTGTTTATAAAGATATGGAAATCCAGATCATGTGCAGGTTTGTGAGGATACTGTGATCGTAGGGGTTAATGTTTTTATTAGCGACATTGCCGCTGGCAAGTTATTAGTTTGTTCTGCATAGCAATAGGCTACTGAAAGTAATTTGCATGATGGCAATAATATGTTGCAAGACCTGTAAAAATAAAATAAAATAGAGGTATTAGTAATCGGGTAGCCGGATGCGCATATGAGGGCTACGTGGCAGGTATCTGACCACGCTATCTGTAGGGATGCTGCCCAACAATTACTGTCGCTGGGTGACCACAAAAGTATTTGCTTACTTGACTGAAATGCAACATTGAATCGTGTTTGTGACTAGCCTCAGCCTTAAACTCAGTAGCCTAACGGCGTGTATGTGTCGACCCTCGCCCTTGAATTTTGCCTTTTTCTTCTAGGCATCTCTGGAAAGTCTCAGGTGCTTTTTGCACTGGTCTTCACCACCAGATACCTTGACTTGTTCACAGTGTTCATTTCCCCCTATAACACAGTCATGAAGGTAAAAGGACAAACGCACCTATGTTACCATAGTGACATGAACCATCACTTAGCTGCTTTTTTTATTCTGCTTTCTAATCTACTAATGAAGACAATACCGCCATAATACCCTGGCTTGAAACTCTGCATATCTATTTTCAGGTGGTCTTCCTGGCCCTGGCCTATGCCACGGTCTACCTCATCTACATGCGTTTCAGGAGCACCTACGACTCAGTGCACGACTCGTTCCGTGTGGAGTTCCTACTGGTGCCTGTCATTGGCTTGTCTTTTCTGGAGCACTATGCGTTCACCCCCTTGGAGGTAAATGCATTCCCTGTGATGCCTAGACACCAGGTGTATATATATATATATATATATATATATATATATATCTATATCTATATATATATCTATATCTCACAATCCGTCATGCGTATAGTAATACTTTACTATAGTAAATAACACGTTGTTAGTAAACAACATTTTTATCCTCTAGTCTACAGGCTCTTCGGCAGGTTAAAGAAACCAGGCCAGCACACTAAATAGATCACTGTCCTACTTATGACTTATGCTTACCCCTGGATTGCAAGAGTACCTCTAATCAGCCTAGATGGATCAGCCCATGGAGAGATTAAATATAGTTAAGCCTGAAAGTTGTCAAATCCCAGTGTTTCGTGATCATTGTTCTGGGTTCACAAACACGCTTCTATAAAGATACTCTTGGACTATAAAGTAGTTCACTGTTTGTTGGGAAACACAGCTTGCTATGTTTCTAGAGGAGAGAGCATCGTTACCATGTCAACACCACAAACCTGAGTGATTAATGCAGATCTCCACATAGCAAAACGTACCGAGCTCTGCATTCTTCTTGTGTGTATAGCTGTATATAAAAGCAAAGCAAAAATGCAAATCACTTGTTGCTTATTGATTCAGCGTAACCTGCATTACAATGTAAAGGTGTAGTCTGTGATAAATACACATTCTGTCAAAATTACTCTTATTCATTCTCTGTGCGTGCTGGAAAAAAAAAGATCCTGTACTTCTACACAGCCCTGGCTCCGTAAATAGGAATGTAAACAAAGTATGCAGCACTGCACAACAATACCCTAGGCTTTGCAAAGCATTTCCAATGTGTGGGGCGGAGCTTCTGAGGGAGAACCCTATGGCACTGAAGGGAGAGGTGTTTTTGTTTTTGATTTGAGTTTGAAGTTAGCAAGCGTTGTGGCGAATGACCGACTCTACTGTTAAATAGTCTTCTTTTCTCAGTCTGAGAGCAAACCAGCTGTTTTGACGCCTTCTCAGCTAGTTTGATTTCAATGATTATTATTCCCACGTGCACGTAGGCATGTAATTAGCACGTGTAATCAGAACAAGTAGAGCCAGCAGCTCATGCGTTTTTATTGGCTCTTTTCTTCCTCCCAGATCCTGTGGACCTTTTCCATCTTCCTGGAGGCGGTAGCCATAATGCCACAGCTCTTCATGATCACAAACACAGGCGAGGCTGAATCCATCACCACCCATTATTTGTTCTTCCTGGGTCTCTACCGGACGCTGTACCTGGCCAACTGGGTGTGGCGTTACCACCAGGAGGGCTTCTTCGATCAGATTGCCGTGGTGTCTGGCATTGTGCAGACTATCTTTTACTGTGACTTCTTCTACCTTTATTTCACAAGGGGTGAGTAAAATGTCACCGTGGTGACTCGGAAAATGGCATGTCTGCATCAGAGCCATGTAAAGAGAGAGTCGCGGCAATCTCCGTTCACTCCAATGGACCGTTTTTTTTTTCACAGCAACGGAGCCTCAAAATTGTTCCCGGAAGGTATCTTAAATACTAAAAGTACCCTATAAATTCTATTTTAAATGTAAATCGGTGCATTGATTAACCACTAATTACCAAAAAATTTGAATCATTATAACTTCTGATAACTTCCATTGTCCTAATTCACTCTTTCCATGGCTCTGGTCTGCATGTAATTAAATAGAGCATGTTGCTGTTCCAACATTGTATTGATCCCTGAGGGGACATTCAGCAGATTTATTATTAGAGTGTCATTTTTGACCCTTTCTCCCTTTTAGAGAATAACATTCTGTGTCATTTGGTGCACTGCATGTTTGACCATGCCCTAATGGCTATCTCACTGGGAGTGGGTGGGTAGCTAAGAGATGATTGGTTACTAAAACCTATATAATTATTTTTATTTCGCTGGCTTCAGTAATTCTGGACACAATTCCAGAAATGTCTCTTTTTAATATACAACGCCAACACAACAGACAAGTGCAAGTAAGAGCAGTGAGAAGCTTGTGAGGTTTTGATGCCATAATGCAGGTCCTTATTGTTATTCCTTCTCTTTCTCCTGTAACTGTTTACAGTGCTTCGAGGTAGTGGAAGGATGAGCCTGCCTATATCTGTTTAGTGTGTGAGTGCCATTGAGAACAGCCACCATTATGTGCCTACTACACTGCAGCAACAGAGCCATTCACTTTCAGCTTTAGCAATGGAGGTGTGTGAGCGCACAACTTAGGGTGTTTCTCAATGTCAAGGAAGGATCCTTGACGGCTGGATTTCAAGGATGCCACGTCATCAAATATCGACAAAGTACCGTTCCAATGTCTAGGATGCTTTAGAGTTCTACCAAGGACTCAGTCCTTCGATCAGAGGATTTTGAAGGATGCATGCTGTATCCTTCGCATTGTAAAAATACCCACAATCCTGTGCGAACGTCAGAAGAAGAGAGATTGTAAAATGGCGCAAAATGAAACCAACAACAAAACAGCACAATCCATTGTTTTTTTCAAGTGTTATTAAAAAACGAAACGCACGGTTTAATTAAGCATAATGATTTTGAAGGTGTGACTTTTTTTTGAATGACGTCATCTTGCACACTAGCTAGGAAGGACCCGACTAGAAAGGCACTTGGAAGGATCCGTCCTACCAAGGAAGCATCCTTGACATTGAGAAACACCCATAGTGTCTTGTTAGTACCGTGTGTTAGCTTGCGTGTGTGCGTGGATAACCGTAGCGGTTAAAAAGATGGAATGTGGTATTTTTCTTTGTGATACAAAAGTGCTGTTTGAATTGTGTCTCTAAAGTGCATGTGGAATGGCGATACTGTATGAATTTGTTATTTTCTTACTGTCCATAAATGCTGAGAAAGTGTTGCCAATAGATAAGTGCCTCACTTTGAGTCAGATTAATTGTTGGACTTATTTACAAATGCTGTAAATATAATTGGTTGGCACATATTGTATAATGCTCAGGTGCATAATTAAATCTTTGTTTATGTAACTTATGTTTTGGTATTGTTCAGCCGATACTATTGTTACTCATTGATGTGTAAATGTTTGAAGTCTGACCAAACATTACTTCATATTTACCAAGGTTAGAATATATACATTAGTTACACCCAGACGTTTGTACACTATGTGCCTGTTTTCTTCTGTATTTGTGCATATATCAGACAGTGAAACAACACAGTCGATCATATATTTTTATGTAGTCTTTTTATTTAACTTGTATGTGTTTTTTTTTAAAGGGAGCAAAAAGGGCTAAACATTTAGTAATTTCATACAAACAGCCAAATATTTAACCATTGAATGAAGTAGAGAGTGTCATGCTTGATCACCATATCTAATATATATTAATTTTATCTTAACATACTGGTATTAAAGGTACCATATCATTTCACTACGTTTAAGCAATTTAAACAATTTAATTTCTAATAGGCCTGTGGTTTTAAAAGGCCCATTTCTGTAGCCAGTGTTTGTATTTAAATTAAACTGTTTTTATTTGCTGCTGTATTGGAAGTGTGTGGCATGCAATGCAGGGCATTTATTGATGTACAAAAAGCTGAAAATCAGAATGGCTTGTGCAATCCTGTTGGGGGTTTTATAGTAAACAATGGAAAAATGGAATATGTCTGATATACATAAACTAAATGTATTTTTTTCTTTTGTGATCTTGACAAAATATAGTTTTGTTTGAAACAAATTAATGTGGTATATATTACAACTGAGTGTGGTATAAATACAATGTCTGCATGTGTTATTTGTTGGTGGTCCTCCTGAGTCATTACAACACACCAGGATGTTCGTCCTTCTTAAGATTAGCCTAAACACACTTCAGCAACGGGCTCAGATTTTGTTTGTCGGTACTCAAAAAAGAAACAAATGAGGTGCTGCTAATGAGGAAAGAACAATGCTACCACAGATTCCATGGGTTGAGTTGAGGTCCAAGGTAAACAACTTGAGGTGCATTACTGTTAGATATAGGCCTACATTTAAAACACAATGGTGGTGCGACTTTTGCTGAAAGTGGTTCCTCTCCAGAGATAGGATGAAATGGTATTTTGCATGTAACCTCTACTGTACGCTACATATCTACTGCTATACTTTTAATATACTTACTATGATGTAACGATATGCTATTAGTTCTTAGTAGGGATGGCACGATCTAGTTTTTTCAGTCCCGATATCGATACTGATCCGGCATTTTGGGTATCGACTGATACCGATCCCATTCCAGTGTACATTTTTTTAAAGATTTAAGTTAAGTTGCAAAGTAAATGACAGCTAATCGTAGAAACCTGCTGCTGATAGGGTGGCCTAGGTAGGTTAGATATGGCTGATGCTTGACATTAGACCCATGCGTGTACATTTATTTAATTGGATTAGCTCCATGGATCGGTTACTGGATCGGCAACTGTCCAGTTGTCACCGATACGATCAAGCCAGTATCGAACCGATTTCCGATCTCGGTATGTATTGGTGCCATCCTTAGTTCTTAGCACATCTACGGTGGTGTTATCACTGGCTCAGTGCTTAATGGGTAGCTGCTGTGCTTACTCTTAACCATAACGTCAGTATTATAGTGATGAAGTCATGGGTGGCTCCTCACTAGCCTCAGTCAGTGCAGTAGACCTTTGCGGTGTTTATATAGGACTTTGCTCCCTTCTCTCACAGCCCCGCCCACCACTTTGACAGCCGAGCTGATTGACAGCGGCGTGGCGGCTAGTGCCGCTGCCTTCTCCATCACCTTGGCCTTTTTCAAGGCCTTCCCTTTCCCCTCGTCCTTCCCCATGATGCCCGCACCTTCCGCCGCCCCCTTCCCGAGCGCAGTCACCAGCTCGCACCAGAAGAGCTTCTCAGCCCGCTTCCTGTTTGCCTCTTGCTCCTCCTGCGTCCTCCCTTCCTTGGCTGTCTTCTCGGTCCTCCTCTCTAACCCGGCTGCCTGGTCCTCTTGCTCCCTTCCTCCCAGAATCCTCTCCCGCAACTCCCCGACGGCCCTCTCTGCTTGTTGGAACATGTCGTCGCTATAACAACCGCCGCCGTTCTCTGCCACCATTTTGTCTAGCTTCTCCAGCAGCTGGGCGACCTGCCGCGACCGTCTATCGGCAGAGTCCTCTCCGCCGAGACCCCCGCTGTTGTCCAGCACGTGGCAACGCCCCCGGCAACTGCGGACAAACGCAGACAGCTCGTCGCTCTCTCGCAGGAAGTCCTCGACGTGCTTGTCTTTGATCTGGTCTCCCCAGGTGAAAAGAACCAGGGTGTATTGGCTTGCTCCTGGTCCAAACGTTGCCCTCGTCCACTCCAAGGCATCTGTAGCCTCCTGGGTGAACCTGCTGGTGACGGGGAGGGTCACTAAGAAAGCGTGGGGTCCCGGGGCGGACAGGGCCACGCATCGACCCACCTCGGAAGTCACCTCTCCAGGGTAGAGCCGCGTGTGGAAGAACCCTGGCGTGTCAATCAAGGAGATGCTCCGCCCACACACAGTACCTGTCTGTCTGTCGCACTGAGCTGTAACAGAGCGCGGTGAGATGTCGACTCGGAACGCCTGGCGTCCCAGGATGGTGTTTCCAGAGGAACTTCTCCCTGTGCCGGTCTTCCCCAACAGAACAACCCTCAGGTGGTCACACACTGCTGATGCTGAATCACATGCTATGACGCAATATGGAAAACAACAGTATTATAAATACTATCATATTTATTATTATATTAGAGTAACACCTTGTGTGTAATGAGTGGAGTACAGATACTTCAGGACACGGGTTAATGTTGAATTCAGCAGATTGAGGGATGTGATTTGCATCACTATCTCTATAAGCCTGTGATTCACATGATAAACTACAGTAGGCTATCATGTGCAGGAGCCTATGGCACTAGAATGTGCATACACAGCCATATACTGCATGACCGGGTCGTGTTAGAGACAACATACCTTTCGTCGATCCAGCACATTCTAATGACGCCATCCTCCACGATCGTGATGTTCAAATAAACTGATTTTTATAATTAACATATACTATGAAACATGAATTTAGGCTATATTATTTATATAAAATAATTGTCGCTGCGTCGCACTGTTCATTTATTCGTCTACATTTATGTACGACGTCACGCCTTAGTAACATTCACTCGTTTTCTGCCGAACTGCAGGCATTGCGACTCTGCAGCAGCTGATCTAGACTGCAGAGGGCGCTCGCGCTTCGCCAAAGGCAATGGCCAATGCATACATTGTGTATTTGGCCCATTTATAATTCGAGAGCATTGTCGTTATTAGCCTATATTATTAATTATATACTTAATTAAAGATACCTGCATCCAAAAATGTAGGTAAATAATGTAGGCAGCTATTTTAATCAAACGTAAGAAAAACTGATTTTTCTGCCATTAAAATTATTGAAATTAAAAATAATTTAAAGAAATCAAAAATGTTTTAATTGTAACAACCTTAAAAGCAAACACATCTATTGTTACAGGTGATGAACTGGGTACAAGACACATCAGGAATGTTAAAGAATGGGACATACTGAAACATTAAATCATATTAAGCCTAGGTGAAGTGTTGAGAAACTACAATTTAATTTTCAGTCATTGTATTAGTAACAACATTGTATGTTCATATCTAGTATAAACATTGCAAAAATGTATGTTCATGCTAGCTATGCAAACTGGAACATGAGACAAAATAGCATGTTAAATGTTAAATCTAACACATTACATGCATACAAAAAGCTATTATTACAGATTCTGTCATTATTGAAGACCTAAACCCTTTTCTATCTAACCCCTTTAGTAGAGAAATACTGATGTCGTTGACTGATCCCTTATCACAATCTGTGCTTCCGTCTTGAGTTTAATGTTCTCAAACCAGTGTTAATGTGTACACTCTGTGACACTATGCCCGAAACAAAGATAAATATCGCAGCTTTGATGTTATTCCAGTAACCCCCCCACCCACACACACACACACACAGAAAGAGTAGGCAGCTAGATCTCCGTGTGTGTCAGGATGGTGTGTGAGAGGAGCTGACCCACTCCACCTGGTTTCTCACTGTGGAAAACGTCCCGTTGTTAGGATCTTCTGCCTTTGCCAGGTCAGAGGTCACGGCTGTACCAGTGGCGTTGGTTGTAGCAGGGGTAGTTGAGTCTTGGTCCAGTAAAACTCTGTCCTCATAACATCTCTCTGCCAAACCAAGCTCCGATGTCATATCGATTTCTGAGTGCGAGAGACTCTCGGCTCCATTTATCAGTTCTGAGTTCACCATATCAAAGAAATGACAATTTTCCCCAATATCTAATCCAAAATTCTCAAACATATCTATCATGGATTGTGCCATTGGCTCATGGACACAAGTGTCTTCCTTTTCCGTCATCAGGCTGATCTTAGGCAAGATGTCCGCCAATGCCCTTGTCTCCACTGGATGGATCATCTCACTGATGCTGGAAGAGAAGCTACGGTCATCTATGTAGGGCATCGCTGCAACCACACCATGACATCCCACGTCCTGTTGGACGGCCTTGGCTGGTTCTATTCCAGATGGGCTTATAGTGCTCTCACGTCCTAATTCTGTTTGGGTGATGCTGGCCAGGTCTAAAGCCGGTTGGGTGCTGATGTCCAATGGGTAACCGCCCTTAGCCATGCCCTCTATTAGCACTAGAGAGGCAGAGGTTTCTCTCTCTCCCAGGTCCTCTGCTGGCATGAAAACCTCAGAACTCACTATATTTTCAGGGATACTTGCTTGACTCTCTAAAAAGAAAATGAGATAAAAAGACATTTAACAGTTACAAAGAGATAAAAAGTAAAGACATTTAACAGTTACATAGACACACACACACACGCGCACACGCACGCACGCACGCACACACACACACACACAGAGCATCCGGAAGGTATTCACAGTGCTTCACTATTTCCACATTTTGTTATGTTACATCCTCATTCCAAAATGGAAAAATTGATTAAAATATTTTTTGAAATGTTATTTATTAAAAGTAAAAAAACAAAATCCCATGTACATAAGTATTCATAGCCTTTGCTCAAATAGCTGAAGCGCCTTTGGAAGCACTTTCTGCCTCAAGTCATATAATAACATACGAAGAGCTACCTATCTTAGAAGACAACAGTGGCTCTCCACCACCACCATCATCATCATCATCATCATCATCATCGTACCTGAGACAGTCCAGTGTATCTGATGGGGCCAGCTCAATCTTGCACTCCGACTCTCCTCCACCTGGGTGTCGGAGGGTGGAGCTGTGTGGCCTCCCATCACAGGGCCGAGAGGCACAGCTCCCACCCACTGCCGCGATCGGACGCACTGTAGACAGTCCATGATCCACCGGGCGTCTCGCCACACCGCATCCAGGCGCTGTATGAACAAGACAACATTGTTTTATATTAACATTACATGCAGTCAACGTGTTTATGTTCATAGAAAACTTAAACAATAAAAACAAACGTAATATAAAGCTTATCAAACGAGCTGAAGAACCAGTTATTTATTTGTTTACTTATTTACATTTGGAGACACAGTGCTTAATGGTGAACTGAAGCAAGCAATGTTTTAGACCAAAGAAAGACTAAAAATAAGACCCTAATTATACCTACCCTAATTATATACTACCTAATTATGATATAATTATGTTCAATGTACACTCAAATTACAATTAGGTAATTTAGGAAACACTTATTCAAAGCGACTAACAATGATCACATAGAGTGAATCACTTGGTTAACTAGAGTGGATGCCAGTATACAGCCAGTCTAACAGTCGCTGTTTTCTTAGGGGTTGGAGTTGGCCTGCCATGTAACACTTTAAATTTTAACCAGAGACACTATAAGGACTTTGTTTTAGCCTTTACGTAACTATGAAGTCACATTGAGATTAAAGCCTCTTTTACACGTGAGACAATCAGCGTCAGCCTTTGACATTCTGCCACTCTAAGCAAGACATTAATGATGCTTTGGGAATATCGACGGGGTAAAATATGCTTTAGCCTACAGTATGTCAATGACCCAGCCTATAGTCAGATGATAGCCTACACCTGTTGTCAAATTCACAAATCTCATCGCATTTCGCCATTCTACCCCTCTATGTGCGTGCTGACAAAATGACCCTGTAGCCTACTTCTAAACAGCCCTGGCTCTGTAAATAGGAAGCCACAAACAAAACCACTTGTTATTGGCTTCGCAATGCATTTCAATGTGTATGGTGGCACTGCGGAGGAATATTGTTTTAATTTGAGCTTAAAGTTAGCCAGCGTTCTCGAGAATGACTGACCCTGCCGTGTCTTTAACCCTGGAAGACCCATTTTAGTCCAAAAAAAAGATCACTTAGAGCTCCAAAACACGCTCCCATCCACATTTTTATTTTAAAGATTACATTTACATAGCCAATAGGTGATATTGTCTTGCCATTAATAGTAAATGTTTTTTTTAAATTTTTTTAAAGAAACATTTGTAAATGTGTATATTGGAGAGCTAAGTGATGTATATTTATCTCCTTGGGTCTTACAGTGTTTAAACAAGTTCGTTGTATTTACAGCTTTGCACAGACATTTGTCAAAATGATGCCTCAAAATAATGCCGCCCTAGGATGCTACCTAAACTGGCCCAATGAGCAGGAGACAATAGCCAAGACATATTTATAATATTTAGTCACGTGAAGCCAACAGCGTCCATGATCCTACACTGAAAACCACTGAAAGGGGCACGGGCTTTATGTTTGAGTGTAGGACCGGACCTGTGAGAGCTGGGTGATGTGACTGAGGCGCTGGCGGCCCTCCTGCACCTCGCTTAGCTCCAAGGCCTCCCTCAGGTTCTGCTGGGCCAGGTGGGTGTCCAGCTCCAGCCTCACCCACGCCTGGCAGTACTGGGACAGGAGGTCTGGCTCGTACGTCCAGAAGTGCACTGGTAGGGCCAGAGTCACAGTCATTCTACATTAGTTCCAGTCCAGTAATGTGATTGGACAAGAGGCATTTGAGTGCTGATGTTTTAATAGAATAGCGCTGGGATGTGTTATTGTACGTTTCACCTCCCTTTACATGTACGTGCTGTTGAGTGCTGTTGAAAGCACGTAACTGCTTCATTTAAAAGCAACTGGCAGCACAAATAGTAAATGGACTGCGTTTATATATATATGGATGCATGTTTCTGCTGAGGTTAATTTCTGCATCTACTTGCATCCGACCGCTCACCCAGCTCAAAGATCTGCAGCGGCATGGTGAGGCCAGGCTCTTTGGTGCCCACTAGAGGCCAGTAGCTGGAACTGAAGTCTTCGCTGGGAGGCAGCAACAGGATCATGGACAACCTGTCTCCAAACTGCAGAAGCTCCCGTGTGTACACACCATACTGATATGCCTTTCATCAGAGAGAGAGAGAGAGAGAGTCAAATGGAGAAATGTATACATCGGACATATTGTGTAACCAGGCCACGCCCCATTGGGAAGAGTTCTCAGACATTTCCTCCTACTCCTGGTTCATGTTGACCCTTTTGGACAGAGCTTAACCAGTCGGCGTTGCTACAACTGTTTTGATCGCCTCATCTGGCTCTACCACCATTTAGAAACACGCTTAACTTCAACGTCATCCCACTAACCCACGCTGATCGGTCTGCCAGCAGGGTGGCTGTGCGAACGCTAATGCAAACAGGGGTTTTCCAGACTGTAATATCAGCGAAAAGAAATTGAGCTGAGAGCAATAGCATGTTTTCTTACACAGAAATAGACATGCGCATGAAGAATACTTTGAACAGCCTGAACGCTCATCTGTGCTGACGATGCTACGCATTTAGTAGTATACCCGAGTTTTTAATGCCATGTATGGTATATTTTATTTTTATCTGTATTCATTAACACCGTCTACATTTTTATATTACATACTGTATTATTCTAATAGTGCGAATCCAAACTATTACACGTTCAACTCAGGTTGTGTATGAATTACAAAGCCACTTGTAGTAACCATTTTTACCCTGTGTAGGGGGATGTTGAGCTTTGTCAGGAGGAGGGCGACTGCCGCTCTCAGTGACCTGGCAAACTCCAGCAGCCCGCTGCTCTCCGTCGTCCTCTCGTTTTCGCCACTAAGCGGACTCTGAAGGCTCCCATTGGCTGTGGTGAAGACGTGGCTCTGCAACCAGGCCCACTCGTCCCTGTCACACAGCAAGGCAGACACCACCAGCACCGTCAGGGCTAGCTCAGCTGCCGGTGAGAACGGAGTAGCTGCTGCTTCGTGACGGAGACTCATTGACGTTCCGTTGTCGTCAATAATCCCAACATCAATATGCCTTTGTTATTCGGAACTCTGACTTAGTATTGACTTAGTAAAACGTGTGTGTGCTTTATGTAACTGCCTTCCCCGCGGTTTGTCAATTGTAATGTTATATTCCGTAATGACCTTAATGTTCCATAATGACCTTAATAGATATCAGTGTTATTTTTTTTCACCCCCCTAGGTTATCTAGGTGGGTGTTTAGGTGAAAGGTCTAATAGGAGTTAAAGGTCAGGGTGTTGTGTCACCTGGTGACGTGAGCATTGTGGCGGACCCGTGCGTGGCAGAGGAGATTGGGTAGCCTCTGGGGCACCAGAACCCTGATCTGGTCCACGGAGCTGCACAGCTTCAGGATGCCCACGTAAAGGCCAGGCTGTGCCCACTGGACACTGTGTCTGTGGAAGGACAGCTTTTCCTTTGGGAAACGAGACAAGACGGATGCACGTGCACGTTCAACCACTTTCATTGGTTTATATCTTGTATCTGTTACTGTTCCTTAATACGTTCCTTAGTCCTGTTCCTAAGTGAAATTAGTTTGACATTGATGGTCTATACAGCGCTGTGCTAGTGTGCTATTGCACACACATACGCACGCACGCACACACACACACACACACACACACCTTGATCTGATCAATGAGGGTGTCCATGGCGGTTGGCTCAGGCAGCAGGGCGATTCGGCTACAGTTCTTTTCAAGGTGTGAGATGGGAGCCCAGTGGAGCGGTGGGTCTGGAGGGCTTAGAGAGCGGCAGAAATGAGAGAAGATGGAACGCTAGACCACTATCTGCAGACGTGTTGATCATTTGTTCCAACTACAGTATAAACTAAAACCCCAAAAGAGGAGATCCACTGAACTCCAAACTATAGCAGATAAAGATGGCTAAATCAGCCCGTTAAAGTCCCTACAGCATGTTTCTGTTTACTCTATATTGTGTGTTATGTTTACGCTGATACAAAATCAGTTAAAGCATGTTGGATGTGATCGGTTTCCTTAGATAATGTGCTTATTGGTAACTACATTTAGTAGTGTTCTCTCAACAAATCTGCTTTAGTTTCAGCAAAACATATGACTCCATTAGCAAGAAGGTAATGCTATGCTGAAGCCTCACTAGGGAAGGTGGGGAAACGCTTTGACAGTCACAAGTAGGACATTTCCTTGCCGGTCCTTCAGTGGTTCGTAGTACACCTGGCCAAGGTCCTCTGTCCCCAAGGATGACTGAAAGCGGGGGAAAGGTACAGCGGAATCACAACCAAAGAAATGGGACTGAAAGAATGCCATCATAAGATGAATCCAGCATTAGAGGTGGCAGCCGGAGGCGACGATAGGAATAAAAAAAAAAGAGGCTATTATCGGGCTTCTGCGTTCAAGCTTGAGCTGCTTGAGACCCACCTGCAGTTGTGAAATGGCTCTGAGAATGCTCTGTCTGTTCTGAAGGAGGGATGATGATGAGGAATGGGCAGAGGACAAAGCCTGCTGGAGCCAGGGCACCTGCTGCCATGCGTAGGACAGCTGTAAGAAACATGGAGATGAATGAACACCTCAAGGCGCAAACACAGTTTTACATAGCATAACACAACTTAACATACTGGACAAAACATGGATGCAGGAGAATTAATGGAATGACCAGCAGAAATATAAGGGGGTGGTGTGTGTATTTGTTAGCGAGAAGTTGTGATGTATGTCATGTGTATATTGGCCAAATGTATCTCTCAGGTTTGTAGTGAAACAGTCGTTTTTCTGAAAGCAGTTCCACGCGATGGGAATTTCATGGAGACTGCTCAGGAAATGTTTACACATAGATCTACTATAACAATAGCATGCCCAAGCAATACTGAAATGACTGAAATTACACTAGCTTTTACACACCACCACCCACGTCCCGAGAAGTATTCGGTATACTAACATAAAGTAAGAATGTAATCTGTACACTTGTACTGACTGACAGCTCACCTTGGCAAACCAAATAAAGTCCTGAATGAAAGACGTGGAACAGCATTGTATCTCCACCAATGGAAGCTGGTCTTCTGCAGTTAATAGAATGTTTTCCTTGTGATAGAACACGGTTGTCAGGTACACACCCCTTTGGAAAATAAGTTTGAATAAAAGATAAAAGAAAGGAAATGTGGATAAAGAAGGGACTGAATGTCCTAATGACTTCTGAATTTGAAAAACACAGACAGATAGAAATTGAGTGTGTCATTGGTAAGGTAGGTAGAGGTCATACATCATTTACTTATAGCCTAAGTAATTAAATGTGATGCATTTGCAGCTGTTACCTTCAATAGTTATATTATCAACATATAAACAAGATTATTATATTTCTGTTCACAGGCGGCAAATTATCTTAAAATACATTTGAATCGTTGCTGTTAGTCTGCAATGCACAGCAAAGTGTAATTCTTTGCATGCACGACTGTACTTGGCAAAACGCATCAGGCGTCCTTGCCAGATTTTCTCTGATGCTGCACTGACTCAGGCTAGCATACTACTGCATATTTCATGTGCTTCTTGCTGTAATTTTCCAATTATGGAAACTTTGGATACTATGTAAACTTTCCAATTATGGAAACAATTTTCTAGCTGTAGAAACCCAGATGAATTTAACATCGTTTCATATGATATATACTGTGTGACATGTGACACTGCAGAGCCACAAGTTAGATAGGGAGGAGTGACGGCGCGCTACCTCTGTAAGAGACGAACAAACTTGGTGGCTGAATGAAACAGCTGCTTGATGCCTCGAGACATGGACATACGCTTGCTTGGGCACTGAGACCTGCAGCTCTCTGTGGAGAGGAAGGTGAGATTACAATGTGGACTCCTTGTTGTCTGCATCTACTGTACAATACAATTGTCTAGGTGGACAGGTGAACATTCTGTTCCTTTTGTGTACATGCTGTATACAACATCAGCAGAAGTGAAGGCATCCTGATGGAACAAACAAAATGATTCCACTGTGCAATGAGCCTGTTATACTATAAGTATAACATTATGCACTATATGTACTGTATATGTATATATGGTCCTTGTATAACATATGCGAGGACCCCAATGTTCTCGTTTCAAGGTACACTCCTTTGTGTTCTTTGTAGTAAAAACATGTTTGGGTTTGCTTAGAAGCTCCAAGAGCATCCTAATCCTCACTTGAGTTGTGAGTGGCACTCCTCTAGTCCTTCTGCACCACTCAACATCTTCTCTACCTACGTTTACGGTCACATAACCTTCATGCAACAAAGACAAACATGTGATTCAATGAACGCAGTCTTCTGTAAGGGCTGGGGCACAACTTTTTGTCAAGTTCGCAGAATGTCTCCTGGCGGGCCCACTAGCTTACCGTTCTATGTGCGTGCTTCTGAAGGAGCACCGTATGGCATTGAAGGGAGAGGTGTTTTTGTCTTGATCTAGTTCAAATATCATCAAGTTTTCTCCAGAAAGATGTACTATTGCATCTTTGATCTTTGATTACCTGAGCAATATCCCCCGTAATGTGGTTCCTTGGTTTGGTCCAGCAGCTGCTTCAGGCCCTCCTGGTTCCTCAACTGTGACTTCACACCAACACATTCTCTCCAGCCTGAAGGAGAGGCCAATAAAAGAAAAACAATATGGCAATTTGCCTTTAAAGCAAATCAGATAAAATCACTTATTTTCTAAGACAGTCCTTCTGGTTGTACTTTTGATTCGCCTAGCAAACCATGTTATGGGGCCGCAAACGCTCAAGACTCATGAAAGACTGTCTCTCTTTTAATTAAATGAAACGTCTACTTTAATAACAATTGCTGAAAACTCAGAGGATTCCTATAGAGTATGTTTATATTCTTCTGTGAGTTATTAAATTAAATCACAGCATGTTAGTTTAATGGGCAGTAGAACAGATAATAAAAGCAGTTAAGGAAGGAAGGGATGACAAACTATCAAGATTACAGAGTCAAATAAATACTCACACGATCTTTTAGTCTACTGAACCAAATTAAAAAGCAAATCACTGATCTACTACCACTAAGCCAGACAGTATAGCAGATCTGTCATCTTTCACAGCAAGAAAAGTGTCAGGCAGGTAATTGCATTTCTCCGGGGGCACATGCAAGTCAAACATACAGAATGCCGATTCAGTCATCAAGGGCTGCAGTTCAGTGTACTTACAGGAGGGGGCAGCACTCATTGGAGTAGAACACTGCGGTGGGCCCCAACCTTTTACATTGTAGGCACTTGCTCTCACAAAGTAGGCCACTCCCTGCATTTAGGCGAGCATCAGATCATTACCTTACAGTAACCTCGTGAACAACCCACTGCAGGGCAAAAACATCACACATCACACACGGCACTTATTATTTATTCATCTCGTTAAGTCAATCAAAAGTAGGCTAATGCCTGATTTTCCACCGGGCGCGTCTCTGTTCTGTTGCGACCCGTTCTTGCTCCGTCATCTGCACTGCATCTGCGTCACCGGCAGCGTGTCAGAAGCGTGTTGTGTTTTCGCCTAGTTTCCATAGCAACAAACCAAACCGAACTGATTGGCATTTCAGAAGCTTCCCAGAAGCGTCTCCGTCGAAAAAATAGAACTGCCGCCTATTTTTAGCGGAGCCGAGCGGAGAGCCGTTTCTATGACGCTTCTGGGACGCTCATGAGACGCCCCTGAGACGCCCCTGAGACGCTCCTGAGACGCTTTGGTGGTTCACTTGCATTGAACAGATCTCCTGTCGGAACGCAACAGAGACGCGCCCGGTGGAAACTGGGGGTCAGTGTTTGCCCGTGGGAATGTACCGTACGTCCCACTACAGGAGATGATGGAACAAGCGTGAGCATGATCTGTGGATGTGTGTTAAAAATATGAATGCTTGGGCATACTTTATCATGGTTTGGGTTGGTGTTTATGGGTTATGTTATGGTTTTGGTGTTACCGTTTTGAGTCCTGTAATGCTACATGTAGGGTTCTTGGTTTCTAGAACTTGGGCCGTGCCAAGGATGCTTGTGAAGCTGGCTGAGGAGCTCCAATCCACTGTGAAAACAGAACAATTCCACTGACAGTTTATTTTCTGGATATCTTAAAAACCTAGCCTGGCTCCGCCCGACTATGCTCCCAGATCAATTTATTTCTATCGAGATTACAGTCTGGAAACACTGTTTGCATTAGCGTTCGCACAGCCACCCTGCTGGCGGCCCAATGCATGGGTTAGTGAGATGACGTTGAAGTCAAGCGTGTTTCAAAATAATGGTAGAGCCAGATGAGACCATCAAAACAGTTTTAGCAACGTCGATTGGTTCAGCACTGTTCAATAGTTTCAAAATTAACCAGAGGTCTACGCCAAGTAGGAGGATATGACTCGACTGCGAACACTTCCCAATGGAGCGTGGCCAGACCTGTTTCCAAAGTGAATATGGTCTGTTTACACCGGGCTATTAAAACCCTCCCGAGAGAGGCCGATGTTTAGATGTATAGAGTTTAGTAAACTACCAGGGCTTAGTGGGAAATATAATTGAACGTTGTACATTCTCAGGTGTCAAGAATATTCTGTCTGTCTTTATGTTTGTCTGTCTGTCCAACTGTCCATCCGTTCACTCAGCCTATTTAGTCCGTCGATCACCCACCTTTGTAGCGAGTGACCAGCCCAATTGAGTTGCTGTCTTCTCTGATTGTGACCAACAGAGAGGAGGCACTGGTCACCAGTATGGACACATTACTTGGAGGCCTAGGCAGATCTGTGGGGTTAGACAGCAATCAGATAAGAAGTCATACTAAAGACTCACTGGCTCCTGGTGAGCTTGAAATTCACATTTCGAGAGTGAAAAAGCCGCCTTGCCATCATGCACCTTCAAATGATCTTCACATTATCAAATGATCTTCAAATGATGTCCTTGAATCGTAAATTAATATGTAATTAAAGGTACAGTCAGCTATTGCGAGCTAATAAACTTTTTGCCAAATCCACCAAATATCTCCTCGCATTTCGCTAACTTACCGTTCTGTGCGTGTTGAAGAAATAACCAGGCACTCCTACGCAGCCCTGGCTCCGTAAATAGTAAGATAAACCACCAAACTCCAAGAGCATCCTAATCCTCACTTGAGTTGTGAGTGGCACTCCTCTACTCCTTCTGCACCACTCAAAATCTTCTCTACCTACCTTTACGGTCACATAACCTTCATGCAACAAAGACAAACGTGTGATTCAATGAACGCAGTCTTCTGTAAGGGCTGGGGCACAACTTTTTGTCAAGTTCGCAGAATGTCTCCTCGCGGGCCCACTAGCTTACCGTTCTATGTGCGTGCTTCTGAAGGAGCACCGTATGGCATTGAAGGGAGAGGTGTTTTTGTTTTGATCTAGTTCAAATATCATCAAGCTTTCTCCAGAAAGATGTACTATACCTTCAATGCAGAGGAGTGTGCCTTCAATACGAAAGACTGATAGATTGCATCTTTGATCTTTGATTACCTGAGCAATATCCCCCTATACACACGCCAATGTACATGGAATGTAAAAGGGCTCAGAGGCAATGAGACCATCCACACACTGGCTATGGTCTGCTGAAGTCATTAGGCAAGAGAGAATTATTGTTTATTATGGTATGTTGCTCGTGTCAGGATGTCTTTGTGGTCAGGGAGGTCATTCCCTCAGCTATAAGCTCCAAGATTTGTGCCATCAAGAAGTAAAACAAATATAATGTGTTTTTTGTTCTAATTCTACTAAGATCCCTATTGGCACTGTGGGATAACAACATCTGTTGAGAAACCTGAATAATATCAGAGGATGTATTTGTCAGGGCTTCTCACAAAACAAACATGACTAGAATAAACAGGTGGAGTCCCAGGACATTCCTGCCCTTTTTCCCTTTCAGCCTCAGCATGGTGCTCACACACGCACAACACACACACACACGCGCGCACACACACGCACGCACACACACACTGTGACCACTGACCCGTGGCTTGGAGGTTCTCCCTCATCCTGCAGTACAGCTGCAGCCTCAGACTCCAAAGGCAGATTTGCCTCTGGGAATCAGCCTGGGCCTGCGTCCCCATCCCAGCTTTGCTGGTGAGCTCCTCTGTCTTCTCCTCTACCTGTGTGGTGGCCAGCGCCACCAGAGCATCCAGCTTGACAGCCCACTCCTCTGGTCGGCACACTGAGGGGATCAGAAAGGAAAGCATACAATGCATTACAATACAATACATTACAATACAATGCAATACAATATAATACAATGCATTACAATACAATGCAATACAATATAATACAATGCATTACAATGCAATGCAATACAATACAATGCATTGCAATACAATGCATTACAATACAATGCAATGCATTACAATGCAATACAATGCATTACAATGCAATACAATACAATACAATAAAATATAATACAATGCATTACAATATAATACAATGCAATACAATACAATACAATATAATACAATGCATTACAATATAATACAATGCATTGCAATACAATGCATTACAATACAATACAATGCAATACAATACAATACAATATAATACAATGCATTACAATATAATACAATGCATTACAATACAATACAATACAATGCAATGCAATACAATACAATGTAATGCAATGCAATACAATGTAATGCAATACATTACAATGCAATACAATACAATGTAATGCAATACAATACAATACAATACAATACAATGTAATGCAATGCAATACAATGTAATGCAATACATTACAATGCAATGCAATACAAAGCAAAACTATGCAGTGCAATGCCATACAATACATTGCAATATAATGCAAAACAATACAATGGGATACAATACAATGCAAAACAATACAATATTATATTACATATTATATTACATAATAGCCACTATTTAACCAACATATTCAAACAATCTTTCATGCCCTCAGTCATCTCACTGCTTACCTCCCATAGTAAAAGGTAATGCGCCTATTCAACCACTACACCTGGTAAACATTTCTTGTTGTCTTGTGTGTATTATTTATCAATGTGATAGCATACTCATATATGTACAGTATAACTATTTATTTTTAATTCTACTGCTGCACAACTATAGTTCTACTTACTTACTTAACTTATAATATAATATAATATAATATAATATAATATAATATAATATAATATAATAAACACTTGAGAACACTCACAAACAGGGTTGTGTCGGGCCCCGGCCTTTGTCAGCACGTGGAGCAGAGGAGCATTGTGGGTAAGCACAGCCACATCCAAGGGCACCAGGCCTTGATCACTGACCATGTTCAGCTCTCTCTCTCTGTCTTTGTGGAAATCAGCCTTCCTCCTCTCTCTTCTGTCCCAGGTGCTGTTGCCTCCTCCCCCCTCTCCTCCCCTCCCACAGCTGGAGCGCTCCCTGAGCAACAGGCCCTGCACAGCCAACGTGTCCTCGTTTTCCACGGCCTCCCACAGGGTCTTGAACTAACGACAAGAAAACAGTGAGCGAGAGAGAGAGAGGGAGAGAGAGAGAGGGAAAGGGAGAGCGATAGAATGAGAGGGGGAGAGCAAGAGACAGAGAGAGAGGGGGAGAGCGAGAGACAGAGAGAGAGGGGGAGAGCGAGAGACAGAGAGGGAGAGAGCGAGAGACAGAGAGAGAGAGGGGGAGAGCGAGAGACAGAGATAGAGGGGGAGAGCGAGAGACAGAGAGAGAGAGGGGGAGAGCGAGAGACAGAGAGAGGGGGAGAGCGAGAGACAGAGAGAGAGAGGGAGAGAGTAGAGGACAAGCTGGCAGAAGAGCTGCATATACAGCAACAAGCACGGAACATATTTTTGCTGTGCTAAGGGAGAAGAAGAAGCCCTGTCTATTTTACATACAGTACTGTAGCGCACACTGATTATGAGTCAAGAGCCAGCATGCAGCAGTCTACCTCAGGATAATACATTCGACACAGACAACCCCTGGTCACATCACCCACACAGACACACAGCGGAGCAAGCTAAACACGGCATCACAATGTCTCACTGGTGGCCGCATTGCCTTGCAGGGGTGCTTGGCTGTGATCGTTTCTCCGGCAAGAGTGGCGTCTCCGCACCTCAGGCGGACGGTCAGGTTCCTGTAGAGGCGCTTGGGTGAGACGGGACCCAGGGAGCGTCGACGCTGGGGAGGGTCCCTCACAGTTAGAGACATGACCCACAGCAGGAGGAGAGGGAAGGAGAGGACAGAGGAGAGGAGGTGCTAGGGAAGGAGGAGGGCAGCGTGGATATGAGTGGAGTGCGAGACACAGTGATAATGTATGTGTGGGGGCGGGGGAAACTAATGGAAACACGATGAAGAATGGGTATTACATAGAGAGAATGACCGGGACCTCCACACTACTGAGCACGTGAAAGGGAACACGAGATAAGAATCAAGACATGCAAGACGGGGGAACAAAACATTGGGGGGAAGAGAAGCAATGAGTGGCATGAAGCGTTCTGTGGAACAAGAAGAGATAAGTGTGTGTGTAAGTCAGCTGCATACAGATGGCAAACAGTTGAGGCAGTTTGTTTTCTGCTGACTTTCAGCAGAGCATGGCGGCAGCTGAGCAGCTGCACAGAAATGTATGGACGCTACAAGGGAGATGAGAAGTGACTCTAGAGCACGTCAAACGCTCCCCGTCCTTCCGCTGTTAATGTGACGTGGCTCGTATCCGATCTTAATGGTGTCTCTATGTTCACAGAGCAATCTGTCCATCAATATAACTGACCAAAGACTAGGGACATTCTGGAAATTAGACCCACAATCTGTTCCTAAATATTTCATGATACGACACCAGGCGGTATTTAGATGATAATCACTGGTGACAGACAACTGAAACAAGAGTGTTGTATTAAACATGAAGGCTGAAATGAAACATGAGCGGTCACATCTCAAGTACATTTTCACATTACTCTGTCTTTCCTTTCTGTGTCACACATGAAAACCTCACAGTCAAATGGTTTTTATTTTCATCTCCATGAAGTCAATTGACGGATACCAAGCCCCGCCCCTCTTCGCCTGTCCTTCAATAACAGTTGAGCATTTTTCAACTGTCTGTTTTCGTGTAATAGCTTTCTATTATGTTTTGGATTAAATTTGATTGATCGTGGATCCTGCCTAGTGTTACACAGAGACATGGCATACACATCTGTTTGTCTCCCTGCCTGTCTGAGGGTCCAGGCTGAAGACGTGTTATTCAACAATCTATCATGCATCAAGTTTGATGCTTTTCTGGTTATATGTACAAATGGAGATAGCCTATGTTACAATAATGTTTTCAATGTTAACTTATTTTTTATCCGTGAGGGTCAGGTTGGAACCAGGGGAATGAGTGTGTGAGTGTGTCTAATAATAGGCCTATTTACCTTTGTTGGAAAGTTGCCTGTTATTTTGCTTGTTCATTTTCCCCCTTTGTTTAATTTAATATATTCATAAAATACGTCTTTTGACCACTATCTGCACATAATTATTAATCCAACACCTATACTGTCGCTTCATGCATATAGACTGGGTTTAGAAAATAGATTTTTGGTGCAGTTTTTCTATTTTTATTCATTTTTTTTCATCACCTGTGGAAAATACTGATCTAAAAGAACTGTCAAATGATGTGATTATAAAGCCACCCTCTCCACATCGGAGGTCAAACATTTGTGACTTACCATGAAAACATAAATGTGTGTTTAAATGTGTGTTTCTATAGAAATATAAATCTACATGTTATTGCTCAGTCTTGGATGTGACACGTGACTGGTATTTCTCGCATGGGAGTTAATAGATAATTCTGATATATTAATTTGAAAACAAGCAATAGCCTAAAAATTAAAGCCTTTTTTTTATAAAAAAAAAAAAAGTTTGCTACAGTAGGCTAGGTTTAGCTTTTAACTCAGACAATTACTATAAAGATAATATCTTTCAAATTGGCAGAACGTAGGCTATATGGTCTAGCATTTACAAGAGATGATAAACATCGTTACAGTAAGATAACAGATTCATAGGCTAACCACGTAGACCCATAGACATGACTTGAGACACTTAGGCACTCAGCATAGCTTACGGTTTACTATAATAATAGCCTGGCCTAGTGTTGATTAGCGCTATAGTGATAGTCTACTGTTGTAGGCCCATAGAATAAAGTTTAGTGCGTCTCACTTACCGTAATTCGAGGATTTCTATTTATTTGTTCCACTCCATGTTCAAAGTCATCTAATTGCCTACAGTATACTATTTCCTCAGAGTTATGTCAGCTGAGGTAGTTATTTGAAACATTCGGCAGATATGATATAGTTACTGTAGTAAATAGGCTATACTACATTATTACTTCGACTGGTCATGCACACCTGCCCGAGATGGACTAGTGGAAACAGGCTTGTCACGGTAGTCCCTCTTCGTCGACTGCCTTGTCCACCCCCTATTCTCTCTCGCTCTCTCCAACCGCCCCCACTTGCCCTTTTCCCCACCCACACACCCACACAGCAAGTTCCCTCACCGGCTCTCTACCTTGTTGCGAGGCTAGGCTATAGGCTAGATTTTCAAAGCTATTTTTATAAATGAAAGGTTTGGCTATGGATCAAGCAAGTTTAGGGTATATTATTTTATGCTCAAAATTGCTGTGTTATTTTATGTGTAGCCTATTCGACTCTAGTAATTAATATTTGAATTGTGTGAATATCTGAAAAGTGGTGGCGGGGACATGATGAACATGAGCAATTTAGGCTATCAGGCTAGAGAGTAACATCATTACAGAGAGAACACGCAATAAACGCACGTATAGCCTTAATTCTAAAAGCGTTCTGATTTGTATTGCATATGCATTGCAGTGAAATAAATACGATGGAAATTGTGAATTATTACTATTTATCATAATGTCCACGGATAATGTCTGTAACTGGGATATTTGTTTTGCAGCAGTGTGAACTGTCACGGCCCTATAATTATTTCAACAGACATATATGACTGTAGGCTGACTGTTAGCTGACGTGACAGGAAATAAGAAAATATGTGTATTTATAGAGCAAGAAAGAAGTTAATGCCCACAGTGAGTGAAAAGCTTGTGTCAATGGGTGAGGTGTTGTATTCTTGCATCAAACGATGTGCCTTGACGTGTGTGTGTGTGTGTGTGTGTGTGTGTTTGTGTGTGTGTGTGTGTGTGTGTGTGTGTGTGTGTGTGTGTATATATATATATATATAGCCTAGATAGCGAGAGAGAGAGAGAGAGGGAGAAAGAGAGAGAGAGCGCAGTTCTCCAAAAGGGCTTGTTATAATTATTAAATACTTTTGTGCAGCCATGTGTAGGCCTTGCCTTATAGTTGCTTACTCAATTGCCTAATTGCGTTTTTTTATATTGAGCTTCTGTAAAAAAAAAACACGAATTTTGAAGATGTGAAAATAAGAAATGTATCTTAAGTATTGCTATCAATAATATAACAACGCTTTAATTAAATGTCATTATAATAAGTGTGGCGCTTCGTGGGGCCAATAGGAGCTCGCCACGTCAGACCATCTTTCATCCCCGCTATTTTGTTTGATTTCCATCCCGTGAAACCGTGCATGAA
Source organism: Forbesichthys agassizii (assembly GCA_026546735.1). NCBI lineage: Eukaryota > Metazoa > Chordata > Actinopteri > Percopsiformes > Amblyopsidae > Forbesichthys > Forbesichthys agassizii. Next base: position 4,196 of record JAODLL010001381.1, on the reverse strand, counting down.
ACTGAAAACAGACTCGTGTTTAATGTAACTTGTGTAGTAAAAGTATAAAAACAAAAATAAACTTCCATAGAACAGGAAGAACGTACGTATATCTTTGTTGGGTATTCTTAAAGGACATTTTGCAAAGGCTATATATTTCGCGATGTCTACATTAGGCTAATGTACCGGTAACGTACTTAGCTAATGGTACGGTAGCTTCGGTAATACAACTTGAGAAACTAACCTAATGGCGTAATTATTTTGGTAAATCATTAAAACGTTCGGGTATTTACATATAACTATATTAAAGGTTTCTCTAATATCACTAAAGCTGCATATTATTGTGTCCGTGTACAGGATATACAGCTAAAGATGGTGAGCGTCGACATTGTGTATGACAAAATCCACTTTCGACACGACCCTAAATGGACGGGTCGGTTGGGCCACGGCTCATCTGGTCGTAGCGGAGTGATGCTGTGCGTCGCCTGTGTCATAGAAATGATGGAGAGCAATGATGTAGCGGTAGGCAAATTATGACAGTCGGTGCTTGGTACAGTGTATCATACTGTAATGTGAATCCGTTCCCGTTTTATTTTACCACAATGAATTCTCCCAGCGTCAATTGTTGATACTGGCGTGTTGCAAGTTTCAGTTCCAAGCAGTCATTTTCCTCAAGGTTATGTTAACTGCAGTTTTAACATAAATCAGAATGTAAATACATAACATTCAGATTGGAACATGACTTTATGCACTTTGTGTCTCTGCAGTCAGTCAGGAAGTGTGTAGCTCTGTCTGGTGTCAGTGGGGTGCTGAAATGTGCTCCCGGAGTTCTGAGAGAGATACTTCAACAGGACTCCAGAGTCTGTCTGCACTTCACTGCTTCCTTACTGGGTAACTTGCATAGAAGGCAGGTTGCCAGATTGCTATAGTGCAGGGTTCTCTAATTAATTTCCCCCAAGGTCCAAAATATATCGAGCATGCCAAGCCAAGGGCCAAAATGTCTGGGGTTAAACACGTACAGACCCTCTACACTGAAAAATAAACATCCAGGCTTGCACATCTTTTTATATCTGACTTAAACAACAACAAAGTGCAGCCAACAGTTTATAGACATCCTGGTTCAACCTTCACGTTACGTGAATTGCCCTGTCCAGCTCTCACTAGATAACATTGGTTATGCCGTCGACAACCGAGAACAATCTGCACTTCCTCAATTGATCACGCTGTGATTTTACGGTTTGCCATTTAATAAAAGGTAAATATAAAAAGTTTAGACTTTTATTTGACTGGTAGCCAATGAAGAGAGGCCAATATCTGCGAAATATGGTCCCTCTTCTTGGTACCAGTCAACAGCCTAGCAGCTGCATTCTGGATGAGTTGCAGACGCGCTAAGGATGACTGGCATATTCCAGAGTACAGAGAATTGCAGTAGTCAATTCGAGATGATATGAGAGCATGGATCACGATCTCCACATCTTTAAAAGAGAGGAAGGATTTCATTTTTGCAATAGTCCTTAGATGAAAAAAGCTACCATTTACAACAGAATTAATTTGTTTGTCATATTTCAATGCTGAGTCAAAGATCACACCTACATTTCTTGCGATGGGGTCCACATTTGTAGACAAAGGTGATTTGTCTACAAAAGGTGAAAGGTGACAATTGATTAGATAGCGCCTCAACAAGTTTTGGAGTGCCAAATAATAACTCTTCTGTCTTACTCTCATTGAGTTGTAGAAAGTTATTAGCCATCCAGTATTTAATACAATCCTTGTAAAACTGCGACTGCAACTGTTTTTACCTGATTTCACACGTCCTGAAATTAGCTAAAAGTATTGACCACAGTTACTGTAGATAAGCTTGTGTCTTTGACCTCTGACATGCTTTCCAAAAATAGCTTAAGTAATAGACCATCACCATGTGACAGGAAAGACGTCCAGGGCATCATTCACAGATTATAGTAAAATTGTCTACCTGCATATCATTTAATTTATTTTTTAATCTACATAATTATCTATGGATTGAAAGAGTCACACACTGGCAACGTTATTAGTCATTAATAGGTTAGATAGATACAAAGTGGTTTTTAAATGGATCCCCTTTTTAACATTGCTTTTTTAAAACATATTTTTTAATACATTTCTCGAATTCTACATATTGTTATCCCTGTTTGGTAGTTTGAGACGCACTGTGTTTGTGAAGTGCTCTTTGTCATCTCCAGGGATACTTCGCACAGGAGAAGACCCCTCCACCCTGGAACGGGTGGTCCAAGGTGTGCAGATTCCTTTTAATAGCAAAAGTGGGGTTAATATAAACAGCACATGCGCACGCACGCACGCACAAACACACACGCAACATCTATACTCTCTTAGCAAACATATTTTATTTCTCGCTCTCTCTTGCTTTCACACAGACAAACGCGGGGGCAATGAAAGGGCTGACATCTTAAAGTGAAAGTTGTACTCTTTGAATATTTTGATCACTCTTTCACAATAAACCTCATTGTGATCTTCTTTGACAGTGTAATGGAGTACTGTGCCACAGTACCTTTTCTCATAATCCATTTAGGCTGCCGAGTGCCTATTTTATTGTAGACCATCCAATAAACGAGCAGGTCTTGGCAACTGTCTGTCAGGTTTTGAGTATTTGAAATGGTGGAATGATTTTATGTATTCAGGTTTTAACACACTTTTTGGTGTGTAAGACCCCTTCAGACCCTTCAAGCAACAAGCAAAAATGAGTGAATTAATATTATGAATTTATACAGTAGAGTATATTAATTATAATAATCATTTTTGTAATTGCCACTGATAGAGCTATGAATTATACAGACACAGTACCTCTGGATTTATGTGGGGGGAGACAAGATGAGATATCATAATATATGTTCAGTCATACTGCTGCTAATATACAACACAGACAGGGTCTAACTAACACCCGCCAAGTGCCAAATGTGGGTAGATGTTCCGTTTGGCGCGTAAATCTCAGAGACTATCTGCCACACTGGCGGGTAAATGTTTGAATTAAAATAGGTATATAATAAATCACTAACTAGTTCTCCTTAGCGCTGTCGACTGTGCGCGCGCACATGCACACACACACACACACACAATGCTTGAAGACCCGCGCCTACTTTATCTAATTGGCTTTCTGAGCATGAGCTTTCTTGTCTTAACCAATCATCTGATCATTCCGTAACAAAACAGTGAAAATAGCCAATCGGAGAGAGCAAGTGTGGCGTTTTTGCGATGTCTGAACAACCAGGATGAAATATCCAATGTCTAAATAACGAGTTAGAAGTAGTCTTAGTTAATCCTCAAGGTATATACAATTTGTTTTACTTTAGCGAATATCTTAATTACACCAACCTCCTCCCTGTGAAATAGGTTTTGCATCAAAAATATGTAGTTATAAACATTGCAAGTTCAGCAGTGGCACTCACATATGCGCTTGTATACAGAAATAACTGACACGATCACGCATGCCAGTTTGGGCAAGTGATGACCTTTTCTGCGTTATAACAGAGAGGATAAAGTATAAAAATGATACCGTTGGGTGTCGTTTGAAATGTGCATGGTACCAGCCCTAGTTGCTATACAACCAGGCTAAATAAGTGACAATATTTAAAATGATTGCCAACCTTTTCAAAATAAAAACCTGAGGACGAAGCACAGCAAATATAACGTGAGCATTGGAGGTTTGTAGATAACAGCAGCACAAGGCTGATTACATTAAGGATATAATTGAGGGAGTAGGTAGGCCTATGATGTGGTGATGTTTGCTGTCGTGTTATTATCCCAATGAAATACTGAAGCATAAGAAATATAGCATAAATTTGTAATTTATTATATTGACCGGTAACAAAAATGCTACCAGCCACATTGGCTGGTGACTCAAAAAGTTAATTTCGAACCCTAATCATAGATATATACTGCATATTTAGGTAATGCGGACGGTGTTGTTACTTGACTATGTATTTATTCATTCCTTCTTCTTACTTATTGTGTGTTCGTTCGTCAGTGCTGGTCCAGTTGGTCTTGGAACTCCAGAGTGAACATCATGTTCGCTTCATTTTGGATGATGTATGCTCTCAGGTGACGCACACATGCACACACACATGCACACATACACACACTTTAAACACAGAAGCCTGAGTACACCTGTGCACTTGCTCCAGACATATGCACACACTTGAAGGGCCAACGGGTTGCTTGGTAAA
>JAODLL010001380.1:2500-13202 GCA_026546735.1 Forbesichthys agassizii | reverse complement strand
GGCCTTGTTGTGCTGTAGTAGTCTTACATGTCTCTCTGCTGCCCCTAGTGGAGGGCCAGTAGATTGACTGGCCTTGTGGTGCTGTAGTAGTCTTACATGTCTTTCTGCTGCCCCTAGTGGAGGGCCAGCAGATTGACTGGCCTTGTTGTGCTGTAGTAGTCTTACATGTCTCTCTGCTGCCCCTAGTGGAGGGCCAGTAGATTGACTGGCCTTGTTGTACTGTAGTAGTCTTACATGTCTATCTGCTGCCCCTAGTGGAGGGCCAGCAGATTGACTGGCCTTGTTGTACTGTAGTAGTCTTACATGTCTCTCTGCTGCCCCTAGTGGAGGGCCAGCAGATTGACTGGCCTTGTTGTACTGTAGTAGTCTTACATGTCTTTCTGCTGCCCCTAGTGGAGGGCCAGTGGATGGACTGGTCGCCATGGTCGCGCTGCAGCAGCTCGTGTGACGCAGGTACCCAGCAGCGGCAGCGTCGCTGCAGCATGTCGGTGCACGGCTGGGCCGACTGTCCCGGGGCCCCCCAGGAAACCAGGGAGTGTGTGAGCGCCCCCTGTGGAGGTAGCACGCAAGCACACGATTTCTGTTTGCGGGTGCATGCGGGAGTGGAACACACATTGCGGGAGCGGGCGGGAGGGCTCAGAAAGAGCGGGCGTGATTCAGATAAACCCCACACAGGGCTATAGTTAGCACTATTTGAAAGAGTTTGTGCATGATTGTGCATCTTTGTGCACATTTGTGCACACAAAATAAAAATGTATTTGCAAACTGCAAACAAGTTTAAGCCTGTGAGTTATTTGGCCCATTCCAGCACAAACAAGAGAACGCTCATCTGTTTACATTACATAAACCCCAATTAAGCTTATAATAACGAAACACAGATGTTTGTTTTGTTTTGCACAAACATGCACAGATGATGCACAACAACATGCAATAGGTTTTATGTTATATAGATATTAACAATTAATGGTGTGCTGAGGACGTTGCAAAAAACAACCGTAATGTTTAATTTCTCTAAAAAGCTTTGAGCAAATGTTTATTTTGATGAATAGAGATACTTTAATTCAGATTCTTATCGTATGGGTGCCAACTTTACAGAGTTCAGCCTGACACTGGTAAACTAGGTTACACACACACACACACTCACGCACACACACAGACATACACACACACACACACACACACACACACACGTGTGCATAGATGTAAACAGCTGGTCCATATAAACAGATGGTCCATATTCCAGCCTGCCTGTAGACGCTCAGAGAACACTCTCTGCCTCTCCTCTCCACTCTCTCCTCCCATCATCCCACCCCCTGCCAGCAGGTGGAGCGTGGGGCAGCTGGAACCACTGGTCCCTGTGCAGCAAGACGTGTGACTCTGGATGGCAGCGGCGCTACCGGATGTGCGAGGGCTCAGGGGTGCAGGGCTACCCCTGCGACGGCTCCGGGGAGGAAGTGAGGTCCTGCAATGACAGGAAGTGTCCCGGTCAGTGTGCTGCGATGTGGGTGGAGGATTGGGAGGGACCCATAGGGGGCGCCACTGGTCTGACCGTGTGTGTGTGTGTGTTTATTTGTAACCTTTATTTAACCAGGTTGGTCTCATTGAGATTATTACTTCATTTTCCAATAGAGACCTGGCCAAAATGGCAGCACATTACATACACACACATTTAGTCACACATTAACATTCATAAATGCACAGACATTTCCTAAATGAGGCAAGGAACATTTTGAAGTAATGTGTGTGTGTGTGTGTGTGTGTGTGTGTGTGTGTGTGTGTCCAGCCCCTCACGAGATCTGCAGAGATGAATACGTGTTATCTATGACGTGGAAGAGGGCGTCGGCAGGGGAAACAGTCTACAACAAGTGTCCCACCAACACAACAGGTCAGTAGGTCTGGCCAAGGCCATGCTACACCGGTCTGAACCCACTGTAGTGGGACTAGAGATCCTAGGCTTTAATGGGACCCATGTCCAGTGTTGGAAAGTGTAATATTATTACTTTTTTCCAGTATCTAGTAGTGTAACTAATTACTTTTTCCAAAACAGTAATGATATTACAATTACTAATCCAAGTAATGCTGCATTACTGTGTTACAAGTATGATATTTCTGGTCCTGTCAAACTTAGGGTAGGCCAAGTGAACCAACCTGTTAATCATCTGGTTTAAGAGGCTGCAATGTTTTCACTTTGACTGATTGTTGACTCTTAAGGTTCATTATTGTTCCAATAAAGAGGATTCAATTATAAAATGAGCTGGCTATACAGGTTGTCATTTTTCGGAACAGGCGAGGCAGGGTAGTGACTCTTTTGGACACTTTTGGGAATATAAAGATGTTGTGGCATTGATGGTGTAGTGTGGATTGAATACTCAAAGGTAATGTCAGCTTTTGAAGAAAATACACTTTTTGTCAGATTCCACAAATACAGTATGTCCTTGCTAGCTTACCATTCTCTTTGTGTGTTGAAAAAAAGTATCCGATAATTCTACACAGCCCTGGCTCCATGAATAGCAGCATAAACAAAGTGGCTGCTCGTCTCAACAAAGCCATAGTGCTACGCTTTGCTTCTCAATGTATTTCGGTGTGTGATGCGGCCCCGTGGAGGACCGCGGAGCGAAACTACTTTTATTTGAGTCAGCAAGAATGACCATACCGTTCTTCGGTCTTGCGTTTGAGGCTATGAATCATATCCTGACCACTGACTTTCAACCCTAGCCTTCATCTTGAGGTTGCCAATGAAGTGTGCTTATTAAAGGCAGTGGTGGCTGGTGATAAAATTAATTCAGAGCAAAATCATTCATTGATGTTTAACATGAGAAGATCTTCTCTCAATATTGTAAGCTGGGCAGCGCCCTAGCACGCTCTATGGACCAGCGGCATCTGCTTAAAGGCAATCTGTGGACAACCTGGGTGGATATCCAGTGCATCTCTACATAGTAGCATTTCTAATAAAATGTGCATTTAGGAAAATTGGCTTGTTTGTGTGTTTTGTAAGATAATATTTGTGTGCAACCATCAGGCCCCTAGCTGGCTGGTGAGCTAGGTGTTGCTGCCAAGTTTCAGACACAGCGACACACACTGCAGTAATTCACCCCCAACACTGGCAAGCCACGCTATACTATAAGACTATTACATTTACAAAACATTTATTTCAAGTGGGAAAGATGTGCATTTGTCGTTAACACCGATGCTGTGTTTTCGACATAAATCTCCCCCTTCCTGGGGTTAAGGAAACGAGAGATTTACATCGAGAACACAGCATCACTAATACAAAATATTTATGTTGTCAAAAAAATCCCATATGGTGGAATATAGGTATACAAATAAGCTGTACATGAAAATGAATACAGAGAGATCTGGGGAATCAAATCCCTGTATACTTGATTAATATGCCGGTTACTGATTACTGCATTGTTTTTGCACAGGTGCTTGTGGTGTTAATAAAACAAATGACACATTCACGGTGACATTTATGTACAGAAGCTGTTAGCCTAACCTTAAATTAATGTGACTGCGGCTATTGAAATTGAGGCCACTAGGTTAGCTATTAAATGCCAATCGCTTCAGAAATCAGACACTTTCCACCATTGTTTGTATTTCTACCACCTAGCGGAAGGCTTACCTACGTAGTAATCAGCGGCCAGAAGCCAGGATAAGGTGTGTACATGCCACAGTGTCTCCAGCGGCCATCATCTCACCCAGTCTCTGAACTGGGATATGATGTTTACATGCGCACAAAAATGGAATTCAGAAAAAGGCAGATTTTTCTTCTTTCTTTGAATTTATCATATGAAACATTATTTACGGTAGTAGTGGTTGAATAATACTGTATATAGTGAGTAATAAGTTTACATTAGTTACAGTAGTAGTGGGTTATCTAGTAATACTGTATATAGTAAGTAATAAGTTATGCTTAGCTGGCTGACTGACAATGAATGAATAAGATATCTGTATCCCCCCCCCCCCCATCCCCCCCTACTCTACAGGTTCTGCTAGTCGTCGATGTATGCTGGACAGTAGCGGAGTTGCTTTCTGGGGTCCTCCGTGCTTCGCCAGATGCGTCTCACTTGAATATAGATATTTACACATATCAGTAAGATATTATTATTAATATTATATAGATCAGTAAGATATTATTATTAATATTATATTATATATATCAGTAAGATATGTATTTTTATTATATATATTTACATGTAGATATATACATTTTATTTATATACATTATATAGACACATTATATATATATATATATTTGCATATAATACATTGGATCTATTCAATGAGCAGAAGAAAGAATGTGAATGTCACACAGCGAACAAATCTCTGATGAGTTATAAAGGATTTTATAACAGAAAATGATCAGCACATTCTGATGGGGGCGCTAATATTTTATAATTGTACGCAGCATTAGTCAACCATGCAATCTCGGATGTATGATTTCTTATGCAGCACCTTGTTGTAAGATGCTTCTAGAAGAGTTTCACTAATTTTCATTACATCAATTTTTAGTCTCTAGAAAAGGTTGTTCATCACTGTTCGCTGCACTAGCTTTTTCACTCATCCATCAATATTGGGTCTAGAAGAGTTTGTATATTTTTGTTTTCTGCATTTGATACATCAAAAAGAGTTCATCACTGGTTGCTGCATTAGATATATCACTCATCCATCAATCACAAATTACGAAAATTGATGCTGCTGAGGATGTGAATACGTTTCGCTAATAGACTTACATTTGGTCCAAGCCGTTTTCATTAATAAATAACGTTGATAACATTAGATTGACTCCTGTTTTTGCCTAAAAAAAAGATTTAGGCTGCATCTCTGTGCTTTGTTTATAATTACTAGCGCGATATTTCCTTAGCTCCTGGCTCAACATTTCTCTTTTCCTTTAATCACTAACCAGCAAGCTGTTCAATATACCATTTAGTACCAAATGAGTCAGCAGCGCTATCTGGAGCTCTGCGCAGTTTAAAATGCACAGCAATGCCTGGGAAAGTTGTTAAAAAATATCGGGCTGTAATCGGGTTCGGTTCAAGTCATACACATGCAGGTTCGGTTCAGGCTCGGACAGACTTGTTTCCATGTCAGATTAAACTTTTCAGGGTGGATTTAAGCCTAGTCTAGAAGACTTTGTTTATCATTGCTCGCTGCACTAGATACATCACTCATCCAAATATGAGCTTCTAGAATAGTTTATCACTATCTTCATCACTCATACAGCATTAGTGAGCTTTTAGAAGATGGCCAACTTCTCCAAAGAGACAACCACCTCTGTCCTGTAATTAGCATTTCCCTGAGAGCTGCCCACCCACAAGCTGATTAATGAACTCCTCTAATGAACTTTCCTGTCTCCATGGTAACAAGAAGAAGTCAGGGGTCAGGGGTCGCTTGTGACGGCAGCGGTGGCTGATTGTTCCCTGAGCGTCGGCGCTAACCTTTTACAAGTGGCGGGGGTTGGGGGGGGGGCGATTAACTCTCTCTGATTGCTGCTGCGATCTTTCACTCACCTCTGTTTCCTTTCTCTTCAAACGTCTGTTCATTTTGAGTCAAGTTAAGATACACATCTCCCTTTTATCTCAGCAGCTCATCTCATGTTTGTTATTGTCTTATCACCTTACCCACTGTGTCCTACCTCCTCGCTGAGGGAACATAGCTAGGATGTATCTTACCTTACCCACTGTGTCCTATATCCTCGCTGAGGGAACATAGCTAGGATGTATCTTAACCACTGTTTCCTTGTCTCCTACCTCCTAGTTGCGGGAACATCTTGCGAAAGGCCAGAGGACCCTGGCAGGGGAGGGAATGTCTCAGATCGTACGGAGCCTCCTGGAACTGTTGCAGAGGAGGAGCTTCTACAGTGGAGATCTCCTCTTCTCCACGGAGCTCCTGCGGAATGTGACAGACACCTTCAAGAGAGCAACTTTCATCCCAGCCCCCGACGACGTGCAGGTGGGACGCACGCACACACACACACACACACACACACAGACACACACAGACAGATGCACACACACACACACACACACACCAACATCAATACATGATAAATGCAACATGTAAGCCAATATACAGTAGCATTTGCACAGTTACATCATGTAACCAACGTGTAAACATGTAACCAACGTGTAATCAACGTAAATGTCTATATTTTCGACTCCAGAAGTTCTTCCAGGTTGTGAGCCACATGCTGGACATAGAACACCTGGAGAAGTGGGAAGATGCTCACCAGGTAGGGGAGTGTGTGTGTGTGCGTGTGTGTTATGCCAGAGTGTAGTTTTGTTGCACTCTATCTGAGAGGTGTGTGTGTTCTGTAATGAGACAGGTGGCCCTGTGTTAAGTGAACTATTGAGTTTTATGGCTGTATATTGTGTGTGTGTGTGTGTGGGCGCTTGTGACCCAGCTTATTGTCCTTGAATTGAAGTGTGTGTGTGTGTGTGTGTGTGTGTGTGTGTGTGTGTGTGTGTATGTGCGTTCCATCTGGACACATTAAACAGTGAGACACAACAATGTCATATTTCACTCAGCCCTAATGGAAGCAATATTAATGTCTGATGGGGGAGATGGGTGTGGTTTAAGATGTATATTAATTATGCTCAGGTTAATCTCTCTCTCTCCCTTTATATCCCTCTCTCTCTCTCTCTCTCTCTCTCTCTCTCTCTCTCTCAATCTAACCCCCCTACCCGCCCCCATTTCAGGTCTCTCCAGGTGCTGCCTCATTGATGAAAATACTGGAGGATTTTATCCACCTCATCGGTGAAGCTCAGAAACCCTTCCAGAGTTTTCTGACAGTCACCAACAACCTCAGTGAGTTTGCTACGCTATTAGCAGTGTAACAATAATAGTAAGCTCCCTGCGCAGGCGTTTCCCTTATTGTTTGGGCGATTGGTGGCAGATAGCGATTAAACCAGACAAATCTTCCTGTAGATAAATGAGTCCCTACATCACTTTCAGTGGCACAAAGGCAGCAGTCTCCCTAGAGTTTAGCAGCTTCGTGCAATGCCATATCTCAGCAGCTGTGTTCCGTGTCCTGCCGGCGCGTGGCTTTGTCGGTGCTGAGGCACCCTGCTATCTGTGTTTGTCCAGTGGTGACGATCAGGAGGGAGCCGGTCTCGGCGGTCTCCAGCGACGTTAACTTCCCCATGAAGGGCCGGCGAGGCATGAAGGACTGGACGAGGATGGCAGAGGACAAACTTTTCATCCCCAAAGACGTCTTCAGCCTTCCCCTTGAAGGTAGGAGCTATTCCTGGAGATGCAGCTTTACATTAGCCTTCCAGAAGGATTGTTATAGTCACAAGTCCATCTGGGGAGCCGTACATCGGGCAGGCACTTTCAACAAACACTTGGCAGTTGATTGGATGAACCATTTGGTCTTGGGCCCATTCACAATGATTTCTAAGCTCTCCTGACTGATTTTTGTGGCGAAGTTAAACTGAAGCTCGCGAGATCCGGATGGTCTTGCGAGGCTATGTTTCCGTAATAACAATGTTACAATGTTACGCTGTTATGATGTTATGATATTACACAGTTAAAGGTATTGTCAGCTATTGCAAGATAATTGTAATCTTCGCATTTCATTATAGTTTACCATTCTATGTGCTTGAGGATACAATAATCCTGTACTTCTACACAACCCTGGTTCCGTAAATAGGAGCAAGCACAGAGTGGCACAAACACCACCTTACAGTATATTTCAGTAGTATTTCATATCAGTTGAACTAAAGGAGTCTTTTTGATACATTTTGGCACAGGTCTACATTTGGTGGAAAGACTTGAAGGCCAACACCTATGAAGGCGTCGACGCACGTCAAGAGACGTGTGCCGACACCGAGGTTCAAGGTTCTGCTTTTCAGGCGTCAAGCCATAAACATGCATTGAATATCTGCAGATATCTAAGCTCCTCCGTCAAATTGTCGTAACGTTTCGAATGTTGCATTCCTGGATGCACCGCCGAACTACGCCTTTAGACTTGCTAGGGGTTCTTTGTTAGTTCAAACCAATTTGCTGTAAAGCAGTCTTAAACATAACACTCATTTATGAGCCTTTAAAGTAATGGCCTTCATGACCTTATAACAAACAAACTGAAAACACGCGATGTATATCCTCCTCGTCAGTTTTTATTTGTCATATATATAATGTATGTGTGTATTGATGCATTATATTACTTTCACATTCCTAGAGGGACTGAACAGCAAGATTGGTCTGGTTGCTCTTAATGCTCTACTCAGAGTGAAGGTCAGATAAAGGTCAGCTACAGGTCAGCTAGAGGTCAGGTAGATGACAAACCAAGGAAAAGATGGAGTCCTGGAAAGGTTCAGGGGTATATTAAGGACAGAAAGTGTTCTCCCATACGAGCCTGAGGTGTTTTCTGCTAAATAATATCCTCTCCTCTCCCCTCCTCTTCCCCCCGCCCCCCTCCCCTCCTCTCCCCCCCGCCCCCCTCCCCTCCTCTCCCCCTCGCCCCCCTCCCCTCCTCTCCCCCCCGCCCCCCTCCTGGTGCACACAACACACTGTATTAGTGTACCAGATGTATTGGTGACGTTGGGGAGCAGAGCAGATGGATCCATCATTCTTCTATCGCTCCCACAGTGAGCGTGATTCTCGTTTCGCTTTCCTCTCCGTCTCCGTAACTTCAATCAACATCCATCTTCTTTGTTTCTCTTTCCATCTCTCTTGCATTCCTTTGTCTGAGCGTTCCTCTTGTCGTGTTGCCGTAGCGATCGGTCCTTAAGGAGATGGTTGTTTGGCGACCAGAGGCCAAGCGAGCGGTTTAGCCCCATCGTCGGTGTGATTGATGCGTTTGCGGTGGCTGTCCACTAGGGGGCCCTGTGTATGGTTGTTTAGCCTAAAGGTTGATTACCGCTCATCTGGCTCATTTAACATTGAATGGAAGCTCAGCTCCGACCGACAGCTTTAGCTGTGTGTCGTTTTTAAGAGGCGGTCTGACACACACACACACGCACATACCCATGCGCATACACACATGCACGCACACACACATAATCTCAGACACGCGCACAAGTAATAAATGGGTTCATGACTTGCTTCACTGAGCAGAGGCTGCTACTGTTGACTCTCTCTCTCTCTCTCACTCACTCACTCACTGACACACGCCACTGAAGGTGTTTCTTAAATTCAAGGCTGCTTCCTCTGTAGTTCTGCCTTTCCAAGTCGTATCGTTGAGAGGCACGCCTCCTGCTTCACACGAGGGCAAACGGGCATCCTTGAAAATGCTCTGATCTGTTACTGATGGAGAGTCATCCGCACTCGTGCAATGCCTCTCAGCCAATTAAATGGCTCCGCAAATGAGGGGCTGCACTCAGGATAGAATCACATGTAAGCGTCTTCCTGTGGAACCATTTTCAGTGCATTGTGTGGGATGCGTGTGTAGGATAAACTCGTGTTTATCTTGTTTACAAAGAGTACAATTACTTTTACTGCACTTTTTAATTGAGCTAAGCTTTACCTTTACCAGAGCAATGACTTTTACTTCTGCCTACGTATATATATATATATATATTTCGCCCAAGAAGCAGTCCTTCTGTGTCAGTAAGACACCAGTTAAAACACAGGCGTTTTTTATCTTCCAGATACAGAGGCAGACTCTGAGTCCACCGTGTACTATGTGATCGGAGCCATTCTCTACAGGACTCTAGGAGTTATCCTGCCATCTCCCAGGTCAGTGGTCGTGTTCATTATGGGATGCTCTACATACAGATACAAATACGTTATTCAGATAAGCACAAAGAGTGTTTTTCCGAATATTTATTTTAAACATATATTTTAAAAGGGGTTTGTGTTCAAGAACAAAAAGAGAAAACCCTGTTTCAAACAGCTTGCATACAGTTGTGAGCACGGAGGCAGGTGGATGTTTGACCGCCGCCTGCTTTTCTGATGTGTCGCGTGTCGCATACAAGTGAAGTGAACAGAGCCGCGCTGAGCGCAGCCGAAATATAATCAAAATGCACAAAAGGTAGTAGGCTACATCGCTACGCCTGGGACACACATGCGCAAACTAGCAAAGTTAATGTGGTATTGAAGCAGTTGTAGGTCTAACTTTGTTATTGTTTCAAATCGGATCTACACGTCACAGGATTGAGAGAATAGCAAAGCATGGGAAGCTACTCTGCTTTTCAGAAGGCATTGTTGTTAGCAACATTGTGTACCGGTTATTGGTTGTTACCTGCTGTAGCCTATCGAATTTTGCGGTCATCTGTCGTGTCAAAAGTCAACCGAAAACATCATGACCAGTTTCTTTTCCAAATATAAACAAGCGCATATAAACATCGGAAATAATATTGCCTAGACAATAATCATGAATGAAAGTATTATCAAGTATCAAGTATTGTTCACATATTCGCTCCCATATACGGAAGTGAGGGATACATTTTTGGCACGACACCCCACAAGGTTTTCCTAATTTTCCAGAATCGATATGCAAATTTGAGCTTTGATACGAATACGAATTTTAATAATAATATTTTGGTGACACAACAAATACAAATAGTGGACTCTCTGCACGTCAGTACGGGATGCACTGATGGTATCAGATGTTAGTCATCCTTCGATCACAATCTGAAAGTAAGCTAATGCTTGTGCGTGTGTGTGTGTGTGTTTCTGCAGGCCCCCTGCTGTGATCACCTCTAAGATCCTGGCGGTGACAATTCGCCCAGAGCTTCAGCCATCTGAACCCAGAGTGGCT